>VZQC01002461.1:91676-107058 GCA_009823505.1 Rhizomys pruinosus
CTCCTCCTCCTTCTCCTTCTCCTTCTCCTTCTCCTTCTCCTTCTCCTTCTTCTCCTTCTCCTCCTCCTCCTCCTCCTCCTCCTCCTTCTTCTCCTTCTCCTTCTCCTTCTCCTTCTCCTTCTCCTTCTCCTTCTGGGTTTCACTGTGTATCTCTGGTTGGGTGGCCTTAAATATGGGACAATCTGACCCTGTCTTTCAAGTGCTTGGATTACAGGTACAGGACAGTACACCTGGAGGTACCCCCCCACACCCCCCTTTGGACAGGGTTTCTCTATAGTCCCACCTGGAACTCACTATAGTCCAGGCTGACCTGGATCTCATAGAGATCTGCCTGCCTTTGCCTCTTAAGTGTTGGGATTAAAGCCATGTGCCACTATATCCAACACATGTAGAGAATTTTAAACATCAGCCCCTGTTCATGCTTGGTACCCTATTGTGGTCCTATTTTCTGATGGTTTCCCTTTGCTTTTTAAAAAATTAGTAGTCATGGCTGGTCATTATGGTTCATGCCTTTAATTCCAGCATTCACGAGGCAGAGCAGGCGGATCTCTGGGAGTTCAAAGTCACCCTGTCTACATAGCAAGTTCCAGGCCAGCTGGGGCTACAGGGAGATTCTATCTCAAAAAGACCAAAAAAAAAATTATAGTCATTATTCCTGTCCTAGTCTTTATCTTGCCATTTTGAGAGAATTTTCTGAATAATTATAGCTTATATTCATTTTATCTATTTTCTTCAAAAATTATTTTGAATGGGTAATAATCAGTACATTCACTTTGAATTCATATATCAAAAGAATATATATAGTAACAGTTCCCCTTCCCACTACTGTGTCCAGTTAGTATATGTTCTAGAAGTACTTTATGTACTTACAAGCAAAATGAATGTTATTCTTCATCCTCTTTTATACAGAGTATTTTTGCTGTTTTTGATACAGGATCTCATATAGCCCCAGTTGCCTCACACTTCGTAGCCTAGGCTAGCTTTGAATTTCTTAATTTTCTTGCCTGTACCTCCTGAGTGCTGGGATTACAGGTGTTTGCTACCATAACTTGCAGCAAAGTTAACATACATTCTCCATTTTTCTTTTTCAGTTCATAGTCTTAAGGATAGTTCCACATCAATAAACAACATTTTCCTTAAGTTTTCTGAGGACTGAATACTATTCTGTCAAATGATCTACTGTTTGCGCTTTTGAACATAGGACATATTGACAAGGGCTGTAATTTGGATGGCAACCCTAGAATACAGCAGCCTTGCTTGCAGTTTAACCAGTTCTCACTGGTGAATATTTCTCATATTTCTAAGTTTTTGGTTCTTATTACAAACACTTATGCATATGTCATGTGGTACAAAAAGGATAATTTTATATAGTACATCAGTCTGATAATTTCAAAAGTATTTGTAATATCAAACAGTCCAACAGTTAGACATAGTCTTAATTTATTATGGAGTTGCTTTAATTTTTATTCCTTAAAGAGAGGAACTATATATTATTTTATATATACTCTGACTTAGAATATTAATGAATAAAATAAGTCCTTGGAACAGGCTGGAATGTTTCCCAGATTCTGCCAGATTCTGTTTTCTCTTTTTTTCTGAGCTTTTCACAGTTCTTTTGATGTTTCTAATAGTAGGCAAAAAATGATTATCAAGATGCATTGAGAAGCAAAGGTGATATATGCCAAGTTATGGAATAAAATGAACCACAGTTTTAGATTTAGGGCTTTTTAGAAAATAAAATATTTTTACCATTCCATCTCTCAGAAGTATTCCTTCTTTTTCTGCTGAACATAGATGAGCTAAAATCTGTCTCCACAAATCATTTTTAATTGCAGGTAAAAATAACAAAGGTTCATTGTCAAGCTTTATACCCATAAGTGATTATCTTTCCTACCATGACACTGGGGATTGAACCCTGGGCTTCTGCATACTAGACAAATGGAGCTCGTACTCCAGCCTCAAAGTACTTGTTTTAACATGTTACGATTGCTTAAGCATGTTACATATGAGTGAAAACCGGGAAACATCTTATTTGATATTAAGATAAATCAGATCTTTCGTAGCTATTGACTTAGCTGAGGGCCATTTAAGTGTTTTGGTTGCAACTTTGGAAACTTTAACAAAGTGGAGTTTCTCACAGCTAAAAAACCCTTTTCTGCAATTACTTTATAGTTTACAAAATTGAACATCTTTCAGTTAGGGAAAGTTGTGATTTATAATCTCTATTTAGAAAACCCTAATTTTAACTTTAAGTGAGGTAACTAAAATTAGAGAAACCCCTGTTTGTGTGTCTGTGTAGTGTAGATGATGTCAGCTTAATTAACAAGAAGCTGACTTCTGGGGCTGCAGATGAAGCTCAGCATAGAGAACACTTGCTTAGCATGTCTGAGACTCTAGGTTCAATTCTCTGCACCACAAAAACCAACTAAACAACAGTAGCAAAAACACTTCTGACTTCTGTCATGGAAGATCTGGAAAGTAGAAGACATGTTTCTGCATTTTTTTTTCTGACTGGTTCTGAAAGATTCACTGCTTGAAAGCCGAGGAAACTGGATGGCAAAATAAATTCTGCTGTAGTGGCAGGATTTATAGTAAATAAAGAGGATATCTTGGGGAAGTTTATGATAACTGGCCTGTACATGATCATAAGTTATGCCATAGGGATTTTTTAAACAACTGTTTTGAGTTACTGTTGGCTGTTGGAATCTGTTTTCTGTAACAATAATATAGTACCATGGACTGAGTCAGTTTATAAATAAGAGAGGTTTATTTTGGCTCAAGATTCTGGAAGTTCAATGTCAAAGGGCCATATCTGCTGACCCAAGAAGGTTCATAGTATTAGAAGGATATAATAGAGGGTACACAGAATTGAAAGGATAGGTGGATGGGAGGAGGGGAAAGGGGGAAGGGGGAAAAGGAAGAAGAGAGAATTAGCTCCATGCTAATGACTGTTTAATACTGATCACCTTCCA
This sequence comes from Rhizomys pruinosus, assembly GCA_009823505.1. Taxonomy (NCBI): domain Eukaryota; kingdom Metazoa; phylum Chordata; class Mammalia; order Rodentia; family Spalacidae; genus Rhizomys; species Rhizomys pruinosus. The sequence continues at coordinate 94,649 of VZQC01002461.1, forward strand.
GAAATCCTACTGCTAAACACCATGGTGGGATTACATTTTCACCTTCTAAATACTTCTCCAAGAGGATTAAATATGAACATTTGAAGCCTTGAGAGATGCATCAAACCACAGCTAAAGTATGACATTCACATAATAGAGAATTCACCCATTGAAACTGTATAGTTTAGCTGTTTTTGGTATACTCCGTAGGTTTTGCTGCCATCACAGTCTATTTTAGAACATTTGTATCACCACAGAAGGAAATCTAATACCACTTGGCTATCACTCCCTGTTTGTCTCCAAATTCACCAACTTAGGTGAATAAAAATTTACTTTATATCTCTGGATTGGCCTATTTAAGACATATTACATGGAATCATTCAGTGGGTGGTCTTTTGTGCTTAATTTCTTCCATATACAAAATGATTTCAAGTTTCATACATGTTGTAGTCCATATCAATTCTTCACTGCTTAAAACCAGCATGTAGTAGTCCATAGTATGGGTATTATTATATGTAATTTATCCATTTACAGATTGAATATTTGGGGTGTTTTTATTTTGTGACTATTTTTTTGTTGTTGTTTTTTTGAGACATGGTTTCCCCATAGCCCAAGCTGTCCAGCTGTGAGTTCAAGTCCAGCCTGGTCTACACAGTAAGTGTCAGGCCAGCTGGGGCTACAGGGAGACCCTGTCTCAAAAAGACCAAAAAATCCCACAAGAAAACAAAACAAAACAAAACAAAACCCCAAACCCTGCTAAAACCAAAAAGTCCTAGTATTGTGGTTTCCTATCTTGTTACAGCTTTGATTTTCATTTTAAACAACTGGAACATCTTTTTTTTGTGCTTATTGAGTATTTATATATCTTCTTTAGAGAAATGCTTGTGCTTGTTCTGATGCTTTATTTTCATTTGTTTAAGTATTTTTAAAATGTTTTATTATTTTTTATTTTTGTATTTTTATTAAACTTTTTCACACATCATTTTTCAGTCCAATTTAGACTCATTTCCCTTTCCATGACCCCCCCCACCTGAGTTCATGAATTCTCTCATATATGTCTTGCATCTTTTTCTGAGTCTTTCCAAAGTTTTTTCAAAGCAGAGGATTATTGTTTTTGGGAGAATTTCACTGCTTCAGTCGGTTCTTTTTCCCAGTTCTTTTGTTGTTGTTCCCTCCAACTTGTATTGCTTCAATATACATATATATATATGTCTCACTTGTACTAAAATTATGTTGTGTCTGAAAACAAACTGTATGTTATTTCCAAATCAGGATTTAAATTTTCCCTTTTAATTTTATATTACTCTAAAATATTCACATGCCCTGTACCCCTATATCAAGATTTCAAAGTCTGAAAATAAGTGGTAGGTTAATTCTAGAACCTGTTAAGGGATTCACATTATAAAAGCATAGTTGCTTTCAGGTAAAGTGAATATAACATTAACGTTGTTCAGTTTGCTTTACAACTAGGTACTTGGTGCTAGCATCCACCGATGTGGGATACCATTCATTGTTGGTTTTTCTGGGACTGTGTTACTTCATTTAACATAATATCTTCTAGTTCCATCCATTTACCTGCAAAGTTCATGATGTCATCTTTCTTTACCACTGCATAGAACTCCATTGTGTAGATGTACCATATTTTCTCTATCTACTCGTTGGCTGAGGGGGACTTGGGTTGTTTCCAGCTCGTCACTATTGTGAAGAAAGCTGCAATAAACATGGCTGTGCATGTATCTCTGTGGGAGGATGAGTCTTTTGGGTATATACCCAGGAGTGGTATGACTGGGTCAGGTGGTAGGCTCATTTTGAGTCTTTTAAGGGTTCTTCACATTACTTTCCGTAGTGGTTGTACCAGTTTACATTCCTACCAGCAGTGGATGAGTGTTTCCCCTTTCCCCACAACCTCTCCAGCATTTGGTATCATTTGTTTTCTTGATCGTAGACAGTCTTATCAGAGTGAGATGATATCTTCAATTGGTTTTAATTTGCAGTTCGTTAATTATTAGCAATGTTGAGCACTTTTTAAGATGTTTCTCAGCCATCTTTAATTCCTCACTTGTGAAGTCTCTGTTCATCTCTTTACTCCATGTTTTGAGTGAGCCATTTGTTTTCTTCTTTGTTTTTTGAGTAGTTTATATATTCTGGAAGTTAATGCTCTGTCAGATGTATCACTGGTGAAGGTTTCCTCCCATTCTGTGGATTGTCTCTTTACTTCCCTGATTGTTTCTTTCACTGTACATAAACTTTTGAGTTTAATGAGGTCCCACTTGTCAATTCTTGACCTTATTTCCTGTGCAGCTGCTGTCTGATTTAGGGTCTTCTCCTATGCCTATGTCTTGTAGGTTGCTGCTAATGTTTTCTTCTATCACCTTCAGAGTTTCAGGTTTCACATTGAGGTCTTTGATCCATTTGAAGTTGATTTTTGTACACAGTGAGAGGTAGGGGTTTACTTTTATTCTCCTACAAGTGGTGATCCAGTTTTGCCAACACCATTTGCTGAAGATACTATCTTTCCTCCATTGAGTCTTCTTGGCCCCTTTGTCAAATATGAGGTGGCTGTTTGTGCTCAAGTTTGGGTCTTAAGTTTCATTTCATTGTTCTACAGGTCTGTTTTTGTGTCAGTACCAGCTGTTTTTATGACTATTGCCTTGTAGTATAGTTTGAAGTCTGGTATAGAGATCCCCCCTGTATTGCTCTTTTCACTCAGGGTTGTTTTGGCTATTTGGGGTCTTTTGTTTTTCCATATGAATTTGAGGATTTTTTTCCCCAAGCCTGTAAAGGAACTCTTGGGAATTTTAATTGGGATTGCATTGAATCTGTATATTAATTTGGGTAGAATGGACATTTTGGACATTTTTACTATATTAATTTTTCCAATCCATGAGCATGGGAGGTCTTTCCATCTTCTGATATCTTCTTCAATCTCCTTCAGGGGTTTGAAATTTTTTTGTAGAGATTTTTGGTGTCTTTGGTTAGGTTTGTTCCTAGGTATTTTATTGATTTTGGTGGTATTGTGAGTAAGAAGTTCTCCTTATATTTCTCAGTTGCTTGTTGCTGGTGTAAAGAAAGGCTACTGATTTTTCTAGGTTAATTTTGTATCCCACCACTTTACTGAAATTTTTAATTGTTTCTAGGAGTTTTCTGGTGGAGTTTTTAGCATCCCTTAGGTAAACTATCATATCATCTGCAAAAAGGGATAGCTTGACTTTCTCTTTTCCAATTAGTATTCCTTCAATTTCCGTTTCTTGTCTAAGTGCCATTGCAAGCATTTCAAGCACTATATTGAAGAGGAGTGGCTATAGGGGGCATCCTTGCTGGGTTCCTGCCTTTAAAGGGAATGCTTCTAACTTTTCTCTATTTAGGATGATGTTATCTGTGGGTTTGCTGTATATATGACTTTGATTACATTGAGGATTGAGCTCTCCAGTCCAATTCCATCTAGGACTTTTAAGTATGAAGGGATGTTGGATTTTGTCAAAGGCTTTTTCTGCATTAATTGAGATGCTTGTGTGTTTTTTCTTTCAGTCCATTTATGTGTTTTATGATATTTATTGATTTTCGTATGTTGAACCATCCCTGTATCTCTGGTATGAACCCAACTTGGTCATGATGGATGATCTTTTTATTGTGGTTCTGTATGTGGTTTGCAAGTATTTTGTTGAGAATTTTTGCATCTATGTTCATTAATGAAATGGGTTTATAGTTCTCTTTTTTGGTTGTATCTTTGCCCTCGTTTTGGGATTAGAGTGATGCTGGCTTCATAGAAGGAATTTGGGAGATTTCCCTGTGTTTATATTCTTCTGAACAGTTTGAATAATAATGGTTCTAAGTCCTCTTTAAATGTTTTATAGAATTCTACTGTGGAACCATCTGGGCCTGGGCTTTTTTTAGTTGGGAGGTTTCTTATTACATTTTCAATTTCTTCATTTGTTATGGGTCTGTTTAAGCTGTCAATCTCTTCTTGGTTAAGCTTTGGTGATTCCCAGGATTTCAGATATTCATCCATTTCTCTTATGTTTTCAAATTTAGTAGAGTATAAGTTTTTGAAGTATTCTTGTATGATTGGATATTTTCTCTATCTGTTGTGATGTTTCCCATTTCATCACAAAGTCTGTTGATTTGGAGTTGCTCTTTCTTTCTTTTGGTAAACTGGGCTAATGGTCTATCTTGTTTAGCCTTTCAAAGAATCAGCTTTTGGATTCATTGATTCTTTGTGTTTTCTTTGTTTCTATTTCATTGATTTCTGCTCTGATTTTTGTTATTTCTTCCTATCTGTTGGGTTTAGGGTTCGTTTGTTATTATTGTCTCTCAAGTACTTTTAGCTGCAGTGTTAGATCATTTATTTGTGTTCTTTTTGCTTTTTTTAAATGCAGGCACACAGGGTTATAAACTTCCCTCTTGAGACTGTTTTTAAAGTATCCATAGGTTTTGTTGTGTTGTGTTGTCATTTTTGTTTAGTTCCAGGAATGCTTTTATTCCTTTACTTCTTCCTTGACCCATTCATTATTCAGGAGCATGTTGTTTAGTCTTCATGTGTTCTTGTAGATAGTAGGGCTTATCCTGGTGTTGATATTGAGCTTTATTGTGGTCTGATAGAATGCATGAAATTATTTCAGTCTTTTTATATTTGTTGAGGATTTTTTCTGTGACCTGGTATGTGGTTGATTTTGGAGAATGTTCCGTGGGGGTGCTGAGTAGAAAGTGTATTCTCTGGTGTTTGGGTGGAATATTAGATAGATGTCTGTTTGGTGTATTGTATTGTTCAGTGCAGATGTCTCTCTGTTTATTCTTTGTCTGGTTGACCTATTCAAAGGGCTTAGTGGGGTATTGAAGTCCGCTAGTATAAGTGTGCTGGGATTAATCTGTGCTTTGAGGCCCTGAAGAATTGTGTTTATGAAGTTTGGTGCACCAGAGTTTGTTGCATATATATTCATGATTGTGAAATCTTCATGATTAGTTGTTCCTTTGATAAGGATGTAATGGCCCTCTTTGTCTCTTCTAATTACTTTTACTTTGAAGTCTATTTTGCCTGATATTAAAATAGCAACTCCTGCTTTCTTTTTGGTACCATTTGCTTGGAATATTTTTTCCATCCTTTCACCTTAAGTTGGTGCCTATTCTTGAGGGTGAGATGGGTTTCTTGTAGACAGCATATAAATGGGTTCTGTTTCCTAATCCATTCTCCCAGTCTATGTCATTTGATTGAATTGTTTATTCCATTAATATTTAAGGTTATAATTGAGAGTTGTGTGTTGTTTCCTTTCACCTTATTATCTATTTGCATTTTCAGTCTAGATTACTACTTCTGCAGTTATGCTTTTATAAATTTTTCTTTTTAGGTGCTTGGGGATAGTCACTCCTCTTCTCTGTCCTTTGAATTGCTTCGAGTACTCTGAAGGGTTGGTTTTCTGGGCATGTATATTATTTTTATTTTATATGTATGAGTGTATTGTCTGCATGTGTGTAAGTGCACCCATGTTGTAGAATGCCCACAGAAGTCAGAAGAAGGCACTGGATATCCTGGAACTGGAGTTAAAGATGTTTGTTAGCTACCATGTGGATGCTGGGAATCAAACCTGGGTCCTCTGAAAGAGCAGTCAGTGCTTTAAACTGCTGAGCCATCTCTCTAGCTCCTGTTTATATATTTTTGAAAATGGGACTTAAAAAGATTTATTTTTATTATTTTTATATACACATGTATATGTGTGTGTCAGTGTGTGCACATGTTTGGGTACTCTCAGAGGCCAGAGGTGTCAGATGCTACTGGAGCTGGAGCTATAGGGGGTTGTGAGCTGCCTGATATAGGTGCTAGGGATGGAACTTAAGTTCTAGTGCTCTTAATCAATGAGCTGTCTCTCTAGCCTTCATTGGTTTATATTTCATTATCAAATTATAAGAATTCTTTCTATATTCCAGATATAGAAAGTCTGTCGTGCGGCTTGCAAATGTGTTCTCCCATTATTTGGGTTATCTTTTTACTTCATTGATGTCTTTTGAAGTACAAAAGTCTTTAATTTTGGTAGAATCCAATTCATGTATATCTGTTCTGCTGAAGTTTTTTGTTGTAGCTAAGAAACTACTGCTTAAGCCAAGGTTATCAAAATTTACTCCTATATTTTATATTTTATTCTAAATGCTTTATTGTTTTAGCTGTGATGCTAGACATATGATCCATTTAGTATGAGCTGTTGTTGATAGTCTAAGAAATCATCCACTTCATTCTTCATTTGTGGAAATCCAGGTGTCCCAGGATTATTTATTGAGGAGACTCTTCTTTCCTATTGAACAGACTTGACACCTCTGTAGAAAATAATTTTTTCATAGGTATGAAAATTTGTTCTACCCTATCCATTTTCCATCTCTTCTACCCTATTGATCTTCTTGTCTGTGTCCGTGACATACTGTCTTAATTATTGTAGCTTTTTATTAAGTTTTGAAATCAGAAATCATGAAGCCTACAAGTTTGTTGTTTTTTGTCCAAGACTTTAAAGATGGTCATTCTGGCTTTTCCTTATCTACGTATATTTTACTATTTGCCCATCAGTTTCTACAAAAAGCTCTCTCAGATATCACTGTGGATTATGTTAAATCTATAGATCAAATTGGAGATTCTTGCTTTAACATTATTAACTGTCTTTGAACATGAGTTTTTCAGTAGTAATTTTAACCATGTTTTTAGTTTTTTTTCCATGTTTTTAGTTTTAAGAGTGCAGTTTTGCATTTTTCTTAAATTTGTTCTCAAGTGTTTTGTTATTTTTTGATGGTTTTATAAGTAAAATTGCCTTTTGATTTAATTTTTGGATTTATTGTTACTGTTATGTCAAAGTTTAATAGACTTATAATTAGCCTAATATTATGTATGCTAGTTAGCTTTATGTAGTGACCAAATATGTGAGAAAAGAAACTTAAGGTAGGATTTACTTTGGCTCCTGGTTTCAGAGAGTTCCTTCTGTGGTTGCTTGGCCCTATGTTTCTGAGCCTGTGGTGATAGCAGGGGTGCATGATAGAAGCTGCTTACCTTACAGAATCCAGGAAACAGAGAGATAGGAAGGGACCAGGGATATGGTATAACCTTCAAAAAGCATGTTCTAGGGATGTATTGTCTCTAACTAAGCTCTCCCACCTCCCCAAATAACACCGTTAGCTGGGAGCAGGACATTGAACACATGAGTGTGTGTGGGGGGGGGCGGGTGGCATTTCATCTTTACCATAACACAGTAACACTTTGAAATTACTTAGATTAATAATCTTGCATTGTCTTTCTTAGGATTTTCTCTGTATAAATTCATATAATTGAAAATAGAAATAGTTTCACTTTTTCCTTTTCTATTCTGAAATTTTTAATTTTTAATTTTCTTTTACTTATGCCACTGAAATGTCTAGAACATCCATCAATAGAGCAGTCGCCCTCAATTTGTTCTGATATTTGGGAGAAAGTATTAGTTGTAGCGACTGTTTTCTTAACTCTAAAAAGAATGGGCTGTACCTTTGCTTTGAAGATTCATTTCCTTCTAACTGAAGACTTCTTATGTTTGTATCCACAGATATGTGCTGACTAGAAGGCTCATTTGTGCAGTGTAGAGGACAAGCAGTGCCTTACAAAAATGGGGTTTGGGAGTGACTTGAAGAATTCACAGGAGGCTGTGTTAAAGTTGCAAGACTGGGAATTACGGTTACTGGAAACTGTGAAGAAGTTCATGGCTCTGAGAATAAAAAGTGATAAAGAGTATGCGTGTACTTTACAGAACCTTTGCAATCAAGTTGATAAAGAAAGTACTGTGCAAGTGAATTATGTTAGCAATGTATCTAAGGTAAGAAGAATGGTTTCAATAGTTATGTACATCATCATTGTTCTAAAAACAAAGAGATCGTACTGTTGTATGAGCATACCTGTGTTAGCTTACAGTGTTCTAAATTTTCTCTGAATACTGTTTTGAGTACATCCTATAATTTTTTGGGTGTATGATGTAAGCATATATGTGCAGATGTATGTACATGGATGCGCGCACCCATGCACTGTATATGGAGGCACAGGAGGATGTCTTCCTCTGTTGCTGTCCACTTTATTCCCTCAGACAAGGTCTCTTACTAAACCTCTGGCATGCTGTTTAGGTTAGGCTGGCTGGGCAGTGAGCTCCAGGGTTCTTCCCTTAGATGCTGGGGTTACAGGCATGTGGGGAGGGTCATTCGCTGCTTTTTTATGTGGGTGCTAGGGATTTGAACTTAGATCTTCATTCTTATTTATTATATTATTTTCTTGTATTTATTATTTTTTGGTCTTTTTGAGACAAGGGTCTCCCTGTAGCCCCAGCGTCCTGGAACTCCTCTGTAGACCCAGGCTGGCCTTGACTCACTCCTGAGTGCTAAAGATTAAAGGCGTGCAACCACCATGCCCAGCTAGAATCTTCATTTTTTCGTTGTTTTTTGGTCTTCTTTTCGAGACAGCGAAGGAATTCCTTACCAACTGAGTCATCTCCCAGCTTCTGCATTCTGTCAAGGTTTTAGATTTATTTTTGTTAATTCTATTTATTTGTCTGTGTATGGGTACGTGCATGCGAGTGGTGCTGCCAATGGAAGTAAGAGGCATTGGATTCCCTGGAGCTGGAGTTTACATATGTGGTTATGCAGTTTTGCTTATTAGGTTTCTGGGAATCAAACTCTGGTCCTTTTCAAGAGCAGTCAGTGCTGTTTTTTTAACTACTGAGCCATCTTTCCAGCCCCATTCTATAAATTTTTATGTGCTTATTTTAATATGCTTTCAATTCAGAATACATTTTAGGTTTTCTTTCTTTTCCGTTCCTTTTCTTTCCTTTTTCCTTTCCTTTCCTTGCCTTGCCTTTCCCTTTCCGTTCCTTTCCTTTCCTTTTCTTTCCGTTCCTTCCTTTCCCTTCCCTTCCTTCCCTTCACTGCCCGTCCCTTTCCCTTTCCCGTCCCTTCCCTTCCCGTCCCTTGCCCTGTCCTCCATTCCCTTCCCTTACCCCTTCCCGTCACCTTCCCTTCCCCTTCCTCCCTTCCTTTCCCGTCCCTTCCCTTCCTTCCCTTACCCTTCCCTTCCCTTCCCTCCCCATTCCTTCCCTTCCCGTTCCCCTTCCCTTCCCTTCCCTTCCCTTCCCTTCCCTTCCCTTCCCCTTCCCGTCCCCTTTCCCGTCCCTTCCCCTTCCTTCCCTTCCCTTCCCTTCCCCCTCCCTTCCCCTTCCCCCTCCCTTTTTTTTTTTTCTTCTTCTTCTTCTTCTACCTCTGCTTTCCCTTCCCTTCATTCCCTCTTCTTCCTTCACTGCCCTTCCCTTCCCTCCCCCCCCATCCCTCCCCCTCCCCTCTCCCCTCCCTCCCCCAATCCCCTCCCCCACCCTCCCCCGCCCTCCCCTCCCTTCCCCTCCCCTCCCCCCCCCCTCCCCTCCCCTTCCCTTCCCTTCCCACGTCCCTCCCTTCCCTTCCCATTCCCTTCCCTTCACCTTCCTCCCCTCCACCCCCTCCCCTCCCCTTCCCTTCACTTCCCCTTCCCTTCCCGTCCTTCCCTTCCCTTCCCTATCCTTTCCCTTCCCTTCCCGTCCCTTCCCGTCCTTCCCTTCCCCTCCAGTTTCCTTCCCCCTCCCGTCACTTCCCTTCCCTTCCCTTCTTCCCCTCCCCGCCCAACTTCCCCTATCCCCCCCTCCCTCCCCGCCCCTCCCCACCCCTACCATCCCCTCCCCTCACCTCCCTCCCCTCCCCTCCCCTCCCTTCTTTTCCTTTCCTTTCCGTTCGTTTGCTTTTTTATTGTTAGTTATTGTGGGAATTCCTTCCTTGAGAGATATAAACACTGTCTGCTCCCTCCTTATAAGTCTCAAACAACAAATCAAAGTAGGAGTTCACTGAAGTTCACCCTCAGGAGCCAATGAGTTTATTTGATTTACTTCTAGAGCATGGATGAGGGGTTGTCTATAGGATCCTGTGATCCTAAGCAGCCTCACTGGGAAGTCCTCACCTTGCATGGATGATGGCTTTTCCATTGCCACTTAGATGGAGCTCCACTTCAGTTATCCCACTATCACTGCACCATGTAGTCTAGCACCTCCTAAGAGCTTGAGGCCACTTGTAGTTAGGGCAGATTTGCATTTAAATGTGTGAGAGAGGAGTGGCTGAATCTCATGTGAGGGTCGAATGACCTCAATGATCTCCTCCTCCTTTGAGGGAATGTCAACAGTGAACAAGCCTAATAGCCCAATAGGTCCTTATGGACACTTGCAAGCAGCTGATCTGATAAAGATGGCAGCCCTTAGGTGCAGAAGACCATGTTTACAGCACAAGTATTGGTTTTTCCTTCACATTTCTTTCCATTATTGATATTGAATTTATTTCCACTATTTTCCAAGAGCCTACTTTATATAATTTGTATAGCTTGAATGCTTTTAAATTTTTGACTGTGGTCTGTCTTGTTGAGTGTTTCATGTGCACTTGGTAAGAATGTGCATGCCTTGTTGTGGGTTGGCATATTCTGTAGATGGACAGTTAGGCTCATGTTAGGACTTTAAATTCTGTATTAGGCTTCCCAGAAAAACAGAATCAATGATATATGTCTGTCTATCTATCTATCTATCTATCTATCTATCTATCTATCTATTATCTATCTATGAATCATCTATCTATCATCTATCTATCAATCATCTATCATCTATATCTATCTATCTATCTATCTATCATCTATCTATCTATCTATCATCTATCTGTCTATCATCTATCTATCATCTATCTATCTATCTATCATGTATCTATTATCTATCATCTATCTATCTATCTATCTATCTATCTATCATGTATCTATTATCTATCATCTATCTATCTATATCTGTCTATGTATCATCTATCTATCATGTATCTATTATCTATCTATCATCTATCTATCTATCTATCATCTATTGATCTATTATCTATCTATCTATATCGATCTATCATCTATCTATCTATCTATCTATCTATCTATTATCTATCTATCTATCTATCTATCTATCTATCTATCTATCATCTATCATCTATCTATCTATCTATCTATCTATCTATCTATCAATCTATCATCTGTCAACTAGCCCTCTAATTTGTGTACATGAGTGACAGAAGGTTTACAGTGTAATGAAGAAGCCCCACAAGCTAGAGAACTAGAAAGCTGATGATATTGTTTAGTGTTAGGAAGCCTGGTGGACTGGGGGAGCTGATATAATTCTCAGGTCTGAGAACAAAGCCCCAAGAGGCTATAGAGGTATTGCTGTAAGTACCAGAGTACAAAGCCCGAAACTCTAGTGTTCTGATGTCCCAGGTAGAAGATGGATGCTTCATCTTCCTTGCCCTTCTCTTTCTTGTTCTAGTAGTATTCAATGCCTTGGATGCTGCTGCTCTCATTGATCTTCTGCATTCGCTTGACTGATTCAAATGTTGGTCTTCCAAAGACTCATAATAGATGCAGAAATAATGTTTGATCAACTGTTTTCAACACCAAGTGTTGCTTGGTTGAGCCAAATTGACACAGATAATTTACTATAACCTGTTCCAACAATTATTGACAGGGATTTTAAAATCCCTGATCAAAACTGAACTTGTTGGTTTCTGCTGGTGGTTAACTCAGTCCTCTCATATTTTGAATTTCTGCAGTTAGGTTCATAAATGTTAATTCTGCATGACAACTAGTTACCTTATTCATCAGGTTAAACATGTTCAGTATTTTTGTATTTTCTATATGAACTCACTCCTTTATCACTGGGACACAACCTTCTGTATCTCTAGTAATGATTTTTGCTGGGATTAGAATTTCTAGTTAATGTTAGCACACTGTTCCCTCCATCATATTTTGTTACATTTGTACTGAGTTCTTATAAGTAACTTATAGTTGTTTTCCTTTATTTCAATATAATGTGTCACTTGGTATATTTGTACTCCCTGTCTTTCTTTCTGTGCTGGGCCTTGCACTTCCTAGGCAGCCATTGAACTACATTTCGTTTAATGTGACTGTTTGCTATAGTTAGGTTTAAATTTGTTACTTTACCATTTCATTTTTCTTTGTTCTCTTTGCATTTAACATTAAAATATATTTCTCCCTTTTGATTGACTTTTTCCTTTTTAAAAAAATATTTATTTTTGTTTTATGTGGTATTAGTGTTTTGCCTGCATGTGTTTAAGTAGTGGACTTGTGCGTGCAGTGCCTGTGGAGGTCAGAAGAGGGCACCAGACCCACTGGAACTGAAGTTATGGATGGTCGTTATGTGGTTGCTGGGAACCAAACCCTGGTCCTCTCCAAGAGCAGCAGTGCTCTTAACCACTAAGGCATCTCCAGCTCCACTTTTTTCTTAAATTCACATTTGTTTTTAAATGATACATATTCATGGGGCACTAAATGATGTTTTCATACATTTATACATTGTGTAATGTTTAGTCCTTTTTTTTTTTTTTTTTTTTTTTTTTTT
>VZQC01002461.1:122599-151455 GCA_009823505.1 Rhizomys pruinosus
AGACAGGGTCTCTCTGTAGCTCTGGCTGCCCTGGAACTCACTCTGTTGACCAGGCTGGCCTCAAACTCACAAAGATCCGCATGCCTCTGCCTCCCAAGTACTAGGATTAAAGGCGTGCGCCACTACGTCCAGCATTTATTTATTTCTGTATGTGTATCAATGTACTGTCTGCATGCAAGTTTGTGCACCCGTGTTGTGCAATGCTGCGGAGGTCAGAAGAGGGTGTCGGATTCCCCTGGAACTGGAGTTCTCCTGGAATTGGAGTTTCAGACGGTTCTCAGCGCCATGTGGGTGCTGGGGATCGAACCCGGGTCCTCTGTAAGAGCGGTCGGTGCTCTTAACCACTAGGCCATCTCTCCAGCCCGATATTTATTGATTTTTGTATGTTACTTAGAGTTAGTTGTGCGAATCTGTGTGTGTTATTTGTGAGTATATGTTTGTTTGTGTGTATGTGTGTGTGTGCATGTGTGTCAGCTAGAGGTCAATATCAGGTAAATTCTCAACCACTGTCCCTATTATTTTTTGAGACACTATCTCTTACTAAACCTGCTTGCTGTTTTGGATAGACTAGGTGAGATGTAAACTGGAGGGATCTTCTTGTCTCTGCTCTCGACCTTGACCTTCCAGCATTGGGATTATAGGCACATGCTGCTGTGTCTGGCTTTCATATGGTTGTAGAGATTCTTAACTCAGGTTTTCATGTTTACATGACAAGCACTTCAATGACCAAACCATCTCTCCAGCTCCCAGGGCTATTTCATTTTTTAATTATTGTTTGTGCAGTATTTTTACATCTATTATTTTCTAATGCAAGTCAACAGAAAATTTTCTGTCAAGATTCTTCATCTATGTACTATTTTGATACCCTAAAATATAGCTTATATAGGAAAAGCCAGGTAAGTGATTTTTTCTAATTAAATTGCTACTTTTCAGAATTATGAATTGGTTCCTTGACAACTTTAGAAGTTAAGGAGTGAGATTTTTTTTCTTGAAAGGATAGTGTGTTGGGTAGCTTACGTTGTCAACATACCTGGGAAGAGGGAACCTCAATTGGGGAATTTCCTTTATTTGATTTACTTGTGGGCATGTCTATGAGGAATTTTTCTGATTGTTGATGGATGTGGGAGGAACCAGTGCATTTGGATGGTTCCTCTCTGAACATAGTCCTGGCCTGGGTTATATAAGAAAGCCTGCTGAGCACAGGCAAGGGGAACAGTTTAGTAAGCAGCATTCCTCTGTGCTTCAGTTCCTGCCTTTAGGTTCCTGCCCTGCTTAGAGTCTTACTTCAGCTTTCCTCAGTAATGGACTTACATTTAGAAGAGTAAGATGTAATAAACTCTTTCTCAGGTTGCTTTTTGTCAGTATTATATCACAGGAATAGAAAGTAACTAAGACAAAGATAATGATTTGAATTCATTTATATTTCCCTTATAATTGTTAATTTTTTTTTTGACTAAATGTCATCTGTGTCACCAAGAGCATTGGTAAGACATGATTTCTGTAAAAAAAGACTCTGAAATTTCCTTAAATTGTTGGTGCGCCTCTTCTTCAATGTTTTTAAAAATTAATTTAGTGTTTGACAATTTCATACATGTATATACATTCTGGCCTCACCATCCTAGCCTCTTATTCCTTCTACTAAGTCCCCTGCTTCCAATAAGTTCCCCTCCTACTTTCATCTCTTTTTTATTGGGATTTAGATTTTTGTTTTTGTTTTCTAACCCAGTGAGTTTTAGTTTAACCTAGGCCACCCACATGGACATGGATGCGGAGCCATGGGTCTATCATCCTTGGTTACACCACTGGTGACAGTGACCTTCCCTGTCTCAGAAGCCATCAAATGCCACTAGCTCTTCTGGGAAGGATGGGCACCATGAACCCTGTCCCCATCCCTGAATGAACGTTGACTGGTCCAGTCTTGTGTGGTCCCTGTGCAGGTACCATATAGCTGCCGCGAGTCCATGAGTGCAATGCCATGCCATTGCTGGAAGACAGATTTTATGGCTTTTGTCCCCATCTTACTTTTTTTCTTCAACATTTTCTGTGATGTTCCCTAAGCCTTAGAAGGGGTGATATAGATGTTGCGTTGAGGATTGAGCATAGAGACACACCTCGAGTCTCACCTTTAACTTCTGTTTGCTGCAAAAAGAAGCTACCCTGACCAAAACTGAGGGCAGCATTAGTATGTGTGTATAAGTGTAAATATTTAGAAAGGAGTTCGATAACATGCCCATTTAGCAAAATAAAAGCATTAGGTGAACCTCTAGGGCCCATGACTTTTTGAAGCTATCTATGGGCCTTCGAGGTCCATAGTACCATGCATGAACTCCCTCATGTAGAACTAGCCTTAGATCCTACAAGAAGGCACTTGGTTATCCCCACAGCACTCATGTCATTGCATTAGTAGGGATATCCTGCCTGGTAGGCCTGTATTATATCATGCAAGCTCAATAGCTAGGTAATACCCATGATGATGTTGCTCTCCCAGCTGCCTGCTAGTACCTTCCTAAAATATGAAAGGTGCCAGCTAGCCAGAAGGTGGGAAGCCTCCAGTTTGGTTTCAGCTTGACATCTTTATGTCCTATAACCAAAGTGTATGATTTGTTTGGTAATAGGATCTAATCATCTTGTTCTAGTTCAGGAGAAATGACAACAATCTTTATTGTTTTGGGAGAATTTGGGGCCTTCATGGCCATACACATATAGAGAGGGACCCATTTTTGAATTAGGACTTCTATTATTTAAGAACTTATGGCTTCTGCTATTGGGGTTATATTTCAACCTTTTTGGGGGGGGTGGGAAGAAAGAGTTTATTTGGCTTACATCTCCTAGGTTCATCACTGAGGGAGTCCAAATAACTCAGAGCAGGAATTTGGAGCACAGGCCATGGAGGAACAGTGCTTACTGACTTGTTCTTCTAGTCCGTGCTCAGCCTGCTTTCTTTTTTTTTAATTGAGGTTTTGTCCATTTTATAAGATTTCTCAATCAAATTTGTGCCCCTCCCCTTCCTTGCTCCCCACCCCGTACAGCTCCTGGATTCTGTCATATGTGTCTGTTATCTTTTTCTCACTCCTTTTTGACTTTTTGGGTGCAGATGTTCACTGTTTTGGGCAGAAGTTTACAGTCCTTTGTTGTTGTTCCTTCCAATGTGTATCACTCCAAAATATGCCTACATACATGGCACACCAAAATTATGACGTCCGAAGATAAACTATAGGTCAATTCTAAAACATGTTCAGGGATTCACATTTTGACAGTAGAGTTGCATCCCGGTAAAGAAAAGAATATTACTTTACATTGCTACATTACATAGCAAGTTGATGAACAACATCAGGTGTTATATTTACTAAAAAAGAAAGGGAAAAAGGAGTTACTCAGTTTGCTTTATAAAGAGATTTGGTGCTAGAATCCACAGATGAGGGACACCATATGTCGTTTGTTTTTCTGGGACTGTGTTATTTCATTTAGCATAAAGGCTTCTAGTTCCATCCGTTTACCTTCAAAGTTCATGATGTTGTCTTCCTTTACTGCTGCATAGAATTCCATTGTGAAATGTGCCACATTTTCTTTATCTACTTGTCAGTTGAGGGACACTTGGGTTGCTTCCAGCTCTTTGCTATTGTGAAAAGAGCTGCAATAAACATAGATGTGCATGTATCTTTGTGATAGGATGAACCTTGTGGGTATACATCCAGGAGTAATATGACTGGGTCAGGTGGTAGGGTCATTTTGAATCTTTTAAGAATTCTCCACACTGCTTTCCATAGGGGTTGTAGGAGTCTGCATTCCCACCAGCAGTGGATGAGTGTTCCTTTTCCCCCACAACTTCTCCAGCACTTGGTATCATTTGTTTTCTTGATCATAGCCAGTCTTACTAGAGTAAGATGAAATCTTAAAGTGGTTTTAATTTGCATTTCCTTAATTATTTGTGATGTTGAACATTTTTAAGGATGTTTCTCAGCCATCTTTACTTCTTCATTTGTGAATTCTCTGTTCAGCTCTTTAGTTCCTCTTTTGTGTGGGTCATTTGATTTCTTGCTCCTTTGTTTTTCAACTTGCTATGTAATGTAGGAATGTAAAGGAATATTTTTTTCTTTACCTGAATGCAACGCTACTGTAAAATGTGAATCCCTGAACAGGTTTTGGAATTGACTATAGTTTATTTTCAGATGTCATAACTTTGGTATATGTGTGCCATGTATGTAGGCATATTTTGGAGTGATACACATTGGAAGGAACAACAATAACAACAACAACAGCAACAACAGACTTTGTCAAGGAACTGACTGAAACAGTAAACTTCTGCACCCAGAAATTCCAAAAAGACTGGGAAAGCGATGAAAGACACGTATGGCAGAATGCATGAGCTTTGGCAGGATGGGGAGCAGGGAAGGGGGAGGGGCCTAAACTTGATTAAGAAATCTTGTGTGAAATACACAAAAGTCCAGTAAAAAAAGGAGGGACATAAATTCTGTGTTACTTAAATACTGAATGAATCAAAGTTGTGACTTCTGAAATAAAGTATGACATATTTTTTTACCAATGAATCTTTTATTTTTATCATATAACATTTTACAGAAATAAAGAGCCTCTTAATATTAATCTGCAGTTACATGTCTTCTGACTCCTTGCAAAGATCTAAAATCTTAAATATAATCAGCACATAATTCTTTCTCTTGTAATTAACATTTTTTGATCCTCAAAACATTTTGGCATACAATTTTATATTATACCACTTAAGTCTATGTAAATTTATGACAGCAATAGCAATATACCAAAATTTACCATTTCTTCATCAATGGGCTTTTAAAAAATATGAAAATGAGACCTTTATAATTTTTTGGGGGGGGCTTGGATCCCCTAGCCAACATCTCCTAGGCAGATTAATCCATTGCTGATATCAGAGCTCTCCTGTATTAATATATTTTGCTTAATTACACAGCTTATAAAGACTTTACTATTGTATTTGGCTCCAAATAGAGACTTATCCTTTCACCGTTCCTATGTCTATCAGTCAATTAAAAAAGGTAGTTATACCTGTTTTATACGAAATTACCACTATAACAGTTGGTTCTAATTTACAGTTGGGGAATGACTTCGGTGCCATCATGTTTTTCTTTTTCCTATAAAGGGGAGAGGTAGGAAGGTTTCTCAGCATCTGGAAGGTAAACTTCATTAGGGCTCATTATAAACAATTAACCCAAATAGAATTCAGAGAGATGCTCAGTGTCTATGACTCAGGGAGTCTGAGGTTCCTCTTTCTTTAGTGTTCAGATGGGTCAGCCTCTCCGCTGGCATTTCCCAGTCCATCCTACACAGCAAAAGGTTGTATGTTTTCAGGCATTTAGATTGGTGTTTTTACCTGTGGGAACATACAAATCTCCTCCCATTGTTAGTTTCAAGACCTCAAAATTGAAAATTTATCAAAAGGTTTGGAACACAGAGTTTTCCATTTGTATCCCAGAAGGAATACTATACCACTTCCCACCTCTTTTTGTTTTTTTAAAATTTTTACGTTTTGACCTATAGAGGCCTAAGTTGTATTACACATACCCATAAACAGGAACCAAGGTGTAAGTTTTCATTAAATTTACCCAAACAGTTTATGATTGACTGTATGCTACTTATTTGGAAAGTAAACTTAAACTTAATTCCTTTAAATTATCTTACAAGTAAAAGAAAGTGTTACAAGGTGATATTGTATAACACAGAAAAATATAGAGATCATTTGTGTACCTTAATCCCAAAGTTATAAAGGCCTTTTGCCTATAAGTGGGATATCTGCAAGGAGAAAGGTTGTAAGTCCCTGTTGTCGAAGACCTTGTGTAAGCATGAAAAAATGTTTTGAGATGTCACTTGCTAATGTACAGTTGGCCTCTGAAATGCCAGAGAGCGTTACCAAAGGCCACTAAAGCAATAAAGCAAAATATTGGTCTCCTTGAGTCAAGCAAGACTCCTCCGTCAATATCAGCTACACCTCAACTTCCTGGAGATACTGTGTAACAGTGGCAGCCGTGTGTCTACATATGTCCCAAATCTAATTGGCTATTAGCTCTCTCCTTGGAGGTATAATTCACAGCTGATACCACAAGCTTATGTCCTCTAGTGGTTAGGAGATGTTATAAGCCACAATAAGAACTTGTCACCCTTTATAGAGAAATCACAGTTTGTGGATTAGCATACCATCCAAACATCTGTGTTTATGCTCACAGCTTAGCTTGCCAATTAGTACTGTTTAAATGCCTGTACATCTAATTGTTTGTGCTTTGTTAGTAGGGTTAAAAAGGTACCCCTGGATAAGATGTCAACCCATGAAGGGGAACAACCTGAACACACTAGAGTCCAAAATGACATCTCCAGAGAAAATAGACTGTTTTGCTTCTCACTCACTTGTGCCCCTTTCCCAAAGCCTAGGGAACAACCTGTGGAATAGGAGGCATGGTAGAATATAAGGGCTGCGGAGAGGTTGGGGTGAATCATGAGACTATAGCAATATAGACTGGACTCTTATTCGATCAACATGCTTGTGCATATAAGCTTCTCCAACTGGGCTATGGGAACCTTGGGTTGTAATCAAAATTTGGACATAGATACTTGCAAATTGGTTTTACATGAATGTTACATTCATTGCTTATGCTTAATAATTTGGCTCACTTCCAAAAAAAATGCACCAATTACCTAATTGTATGGCAAACTTAGTAACGTCAATGTTATCTGAAAACAACTGTGCTCTTTCTTATATTGTAGAATCCCTTAAAAAATAAACAAAGGAAAAAAAGAAATATGCAAAACATAAATAAAATATTTTATAAAAATATGCAAATGAAATGCTCAAAACATCTTTGTAGAAGTAGCTTTATTATGGAATAACTTTCTGAAGAATGAAACTTTTAGAAGTTCTTTTCTTTAGACTTATAGCTCTATGTTGAATGCAAGATAGATTTCAGCCATTTAACATGATTCAGACTATGCTTTCATTTAGGGCCATAGTGAGATGTGAGGTCATGTAAATATTAACACTAATTCCTGGTTATATAATGTCAGAAAATAAAGTTTTTATTAGGTACAAAACCTGTAAAATAAATATTAGAAGTTTGACAAAAAAGATGTTTCTCAGCCATTTTTACTTCTTCATTCGCGAAGTCTCTGTTGAGTTTTTTATGCCATCTTTTGAGAGGGTCATTTGTTTTCTTACTTTTTTGTTTTTTGAGTAGTTAATATACTCTGGATGTTAATGCTCTGTCAGATGTATCACTGGTGATACATCCTCTCACTCTGTGGGTTTTCTCTTCACCTCTTTGTTTCTTTTGCTGTATAGAAGCTCTTAAGTTTAATAAGGTCCTGCTTGTCAATTGTTGACCTTATTCCTTGTGCAGCTACTGTCTGATTTAGAAAGTCTTTTCCTACACCTATCTCTTGTAGGTTACTGCCGAAGTTTTCTTGTGTCATTTTCAGAGTTTTGAGTTTTGAGGACTTTGATCTATTTGGAGTTGATTTTTGTCCGGGATGAGAGGTAGGGGTTTAGTTTTATTCTTCTACAAGTTGTGATCCAGTTTTGCCAGCACCATTTGCTGAACATGCTGTCTTTACTCCATTGAGGAAAGACATATTTTAGGCCCTTTGTCAAATATGAGGTGGCTGAAATTGTATGTGCTGTAATTTGGATCTTCAATTTGTTCCATTGATCTGCAGGTCTCTTTTTATTCCAATACCATGCTGTTTTTATGACTATAGCCCTGTAATATAGTTTGAAGTCTGGTATAGTAATCCCCTCTCATTGTTCTTTTTGCTCAGTTGCTTCAAACTTTTTAAAAATTTATTTTTCAGCCAGAACTACAGGGAGACCCTGTCTCAAAAAGACCAAAAAATTTATTTTTAGTTAGCTTATGAAGTACTAGATTTCCTTATGGCCTCTTTGTGCATCAGTAGTTTTGGTTAACACTCTCCACAACCTTTACTCTCCCCTATGCCTCTGCCCCAACCTTGTGTAAACCTTGCCACCCCTAGTATTTTCTTCTACTTTCATGTCTTGAGTGTTTTACTATGGCTACTTCTCTAAGGCCCCTCCCAAGACACAGCTATGGCTTTCATATCTCTACAGACATTCCAAGTTATAATGTAGCAAATCTAAAAATTCAAAGTTGTGATCCACATATGAAGGACAATATGCAACATTTGACTTCTGAGCATTATGAATTACCTCATTCATACCTCTAGCTCTATTTATTTTCCTACATATTTCATAATTTTAATTTTATTTGTAGCTCAATAAATTCCACTATATATGTACCACATTGACATTATCCATTCATCAGTTGATGAACATCTGAGTTAATTGCACTCCCTAGCTGTTGTGAATAGTGCATCAATGAACATGGCTTTGCAAGAGTCAGTGTGGTAGGATTTAGAGTCCTTTGAATATATGCACAAAAGTGGTATAATTAGGGTGTCATATGGTACTAATGTTTTTAGTTTTTGTAGAAACTTCCAGACTGGTTTCCATAGTGGTTATATAAGCATACACTCCTAAAATTAATAGGGACACCCCAATCTTAAAAGGGTTGAAATGCATGAAAATAACTTAAATAAAAATAGGACTTGTTTTCCCAATTTCTTTTTCAGTATGCTTGTTACTGTCATATAGGAAGGCTACTGATTTTGTGTTAATTTTGTATGCTGCCACTTTGCTGAAAGTGTTCATTAGCTTTAGGAGTTTTCTAGTGGCGTCTTTAGGGTCTCTTGTGTAGCACATCAACTTTTGCAAGTTTTTAATTCTGTCTTTTTCTTAGTATTTTCAGAGGGCATTTTATAAGATTTGCATATTTCTGTCACATTTTTCTTTAAATTGTATTTCAATAGCCTTTCGACTGCAGGGTCAAGATGTTTGTTTCGTTATTTCATAGACGTAATAACTCAGTCATTGTTTCCCTGGCCATGGTGTTCACGGTCATGGCCTTCTGTTAAATGCCGGCGCTGCTGCTTACTGCTGCACTCTTTGCCATCTGGCACCTTATAGCATTTGATGAACTGAAGATTGATTACAAGAATCCTACAGACCAGTGTAATACCCTGAATTCTCTTGTATTTCCTGAGTACCTCATCCATGCGCTCTTCTGTGTCATGTTTGTTTGTGCAGCAGAGTGGCTTGCACTGGGTCACAGTATGCCACTTTTGGCATATCATATTTGGAGGAATATGCGTAGATCCACGGCGAGTGGCCCAGGACCCTGCCCCGAAAATCATCATGAATACAGATGTTCTAGCGTACTGTCAGAAAACAGGATGGTGCAAATGCAAATTAGCTTTTTGCCTTTTAGCATTTTTTTTCTTTCTTTCTGTATGGCATGATCTATGTTTTGGTGAGCTCTTAGAATAATGCAGAAGAATTGGTCCAGTTAAGTGCATGCAAAATTCCACCAAATGAACGGATTCTATCCAGGAAGTTCCTGTTTTCAAAAAATAGCCTATGGAATCTGACCAGTTACTTAAAAAATGACTCCTGTGTTTTAAATGTTTCCACATTTTTTTGCTTGTGGAAAAGCTGTTTTCATATGTTATACTTGGATAAAGAATTTAAATGCAATTATGTGCAAAAAAAAAAAAACCAAGAGAAAACATATGATACTATGATACTTGTTATTCTGAGCCTGGCTTAATTTAAGTAATATTATTGTTTCCATTTGCATGTGTTTTCCTGCAAATGACATAACTTCAAGCTTCCTCCCGCTTGAAAAAAATTTCATTGTATATGCATATCACATTTTCTTTATTCATTTCTCTATTCTTAGACACTGAGGTTGGCTCTGTTACTTAGCTATCACGAATAGTTTTGATAGCTTTATAGAATAATTTCAGTATAATCCCTGAGTTATTGAGATATTACAATAATGTATAGTTTACATTGTTAACTGATTGTAAAATTTATATTAAATTCTTATAGAACTTTGCAACAAATTTTGATGTATAAGTATCTTTGTGACATGTTGGTTTGGAGCCTTTTGGTAAATATCTGGGATGGGTATAACTGGGTCACATGGAAGATGTATTTCTAGTTTTTTGAGACTCCTCCATCATGGTATCCATAGAATATAGATTAGTTTGCAGTTCTACCAACAGTGTTTAATGGTTCCTTTTTGTCCACATCCTCTGTAGTATTTACTTGTTTTTTTTTATGGACTGCCTTTCTGACTGGGGTAAAATAGAATCTCAATGCAGTTTTTCATTTTATTTGTAGTAGAGCAAATATTAATTTATTAAGGAAAAGTGAGACAGAACTCCTGGGATTGGGAAGGGCCATATGGGAGGCATACCTGCAGTGTAGTTTTGTTATGCATGTCTCTGGTGACTAGTCAGGTTGAACATTTTTCATATGTATTGGCCATTTATACTTCATCTTTTGCCAAGATGAAACACATCTTTTGTCTGTTCATTTCATTAGGCCATTTGTTGATTGGGTTGTTTGTTTTCTTTTTTATTTAGTCTTGTGGAGTTTTTGTTTGTCAGTTTTGAGACAGGGTCTCTCTGTAGCTCCAGCTGACCTGGAACTCATTAAGTAGTCCAGGCTGGCCTCAATCTCACAGAGATACAACCTGCCTCTGCCTCCTGAGTGCTGGAATTAAAGGCATATGCCACCACATCTGGCATTTATTTATTTATTTCTCTGTATGTTGTAGATATTAATCCTCTGTTAGATGTATAGCTGGCAAAAAAGAGAAAATTTTAGGTATAGAAAACATTTATGTACATTGCAAATTGATTTTTTAAAATTTTTATTTATTTATTTATATTTTTTGTGTATGAGTGTACTGTCTGCATGTAGGTTGGTGCACCCATGTCATGCAATGCTGTGGAGGTCAGAAGAGGGCGTCGAATTCCCCTGGAACTGGAGTTCTTAGCCACCATGTGGGTGCTGGGAATCGAACCTGGGTCCTCTACAAGAGCAGTCGGTGCTCTTAACTGCTGAGCCATCTCTCCAGCCCCTCAAATTGATTTTTAAAAACTATTTTTATTTTATGCCTGAGTGTTATGCCTACATGTGTGTTAAGTGGACCTGTGTCATGCAGTGCCTGTGGAGGACAGAAGAGGGCATTGGGTCCTCGTAATTGGAGTTATAGATGGTTGTTAGCCACCATGTGGGTGCTGGGACTCAAAACTGGGTGTTCTGCAAGAGCAGCCAGTGTTCTTAACCTCTGAACCATCTTTCTAGCCCCACAAATTGATTTTTTTAGCCTACATGTAATTCGTTATTTTAAGGAAGTATATCTGTTTTTACATCCTACTGAATTTATCAGATTTTGAGCTAGTTTTTAGTTTATTGTCTGTAATTTTCTATTAAAGAGTATTTTTCATCTATGAATTGTAAAATACATGTTTTAGAATTTAAGTTGTTGACCAGTTTAAATGTTTAATGTTTAAGTGTAAGCACTTAAATATTGTCTGTATATTGTTTCTTTCACAGGTTACAAAGACAGAATTGGAGAAATTAAAATCCAGCTATCGGCAATTAATAAAAGAAATGAATTCTGCCAAAGAAAAATATAAAGAAGCATTAGCCAAAGGTATGACAGAATACTTTCTGAGATGATTTTTATTTTTTGTCATTTGTGGAATGATTCCATTTAGGACAGTTTAGATATTAAATATCTCAAAATAAATTAAAGTAGATTGGTTGTTATTGGTAAGTTTTACTTTACGTATGTGTTTTACAGGATTCAAAGTGTTTTTGAATAGTTCACACTAAATAGAATTATGTAGCATCTGTTAAAGGATGTAAGAAACGTATAAAATTTACTCTCTGGTATTAGATTTAATTACTTAATTAGAAAGTATTTAATGACAAAGATAGTGTTTTGTTTGCATGGAAGTCTTTTAAAATCTTTTTACCTGTGGCATTTAAAAATCCATTAAAGGGCTGGAGAGATAGCCTAGTGGTTAAGAGCACCAACGCTCTTGCAGAGGACCCAGGTTCGATCCCCAGCACCCACATGGCGGCTAAGAACCGTCTGTAACTCCAATTCCAGGAGAACTCCAGTTCCAGGGGAATCCGAGACCCTCTTCTGACCTCCGCGGCATTGCACGACACGGGTGCACAGACCTGCATGCAGACAATACATTCATACACATACAAAAATAAATAATAAAAAAAAAAATTTAAACGCCAAAAGTCAAACCCAGTTCCAAAAACGGCAACAGCAAACACTAAGACAAACACATGAGCACCAAACCCTCCAAACAATCAAGAAAAAGCATGCCTCTCAGAACAAACTTACCTGAGCGCAGTTCTGAATCCTCTTCACAAGTGAAGGGTCCTCTCAGTGCCAGCGAAATGTAGAGCCCGGGCCCGGGTCTTCGGCACCATTTGTCACGCGCGCTGTAGTCTCGCCGGCAAGAACTTCACGCGGACAACAGGATTCTTCTGCAGCAGTATTTATTGTGTACACAGCTCTCTTGTGAGAAGGACCCCAACCTTTGGGTCCTCTGCAAGAGCGTTGGTGCTCTTAACCACTAGGCTATCTCTCCAGCCCTTTAATGGATTTTTAAATGCCACAGGTAAAAAGATTTTAAAAGACTTCCATGCAAACAAAACACTATCTTTGTCATTAAATACTTTCTAATTAAGTAATTAAATCTAATACCAGAGAGTAAATTTTATACGTTTCTTACATCCTTTAACAGATGCTACATAATTCTATTTAGTGTGAACTATTCAAAAACACTTTGAATCCTGTAAAACACATACGTAAAGTAAAACTTACCAATAAAACAACCAATCTACTTTAATTTATTTTGAGATATTTAATATCTAAACTGTCCTAAATGGAAATTCCATGTTACGGCAGCTAACAAATGACAAAAAATAAAAATCATCTCAGGAAAGTATTCTGTCATACCTTTGGCTAATGCTTCTTTATATTTTTCTTTGGCAGAATTCATTTCTTTTATTAATTGCCGATAGCTGGATTTTAATTTCTCCAATTCTGTCTTTGTAACCTGTGAAAGAAACAATATACAGACAATATTTAAGTGCTTACACTTAAACATTAAACATTTAAACTGGTCAACAACTTAAATTCTAAAACATGTATTTTACAATTCATAGATGAAAAATACTCTTTAATAGAAAATTACAGACAATAAACTAAAAACTAGCTCAAAATCTGATAAATTCAGTAGGATGTAAAAACAGATATACTTCCTTAAAATAACGAATTACATGTAGGCTAAAAAAATCAATTTGTGGGGCTTAGAAAGATGGTTCAGAGGTTAAGAAACACTGGCTGCTCTTGCAGAACACCCAGTTTTGAGTCCCCAGCACCCCACATGTGGCTTAAAACCATTCTATAACTCCAATTCAGAGGACCCATGCCCTTCTTTCTGTCCCTCCCAGGCATGCATGACACAGGTCCACTTAACACACATGAGCCATAAAACACTATAGGCATAAAATAAACTAGTTTTTTAAAAATCAATTTGAGCGGGCTGGAGAGATGGAAGCTCAGCACGTTAAGAGCAACCGACTGCCTCTTGTAGAGGACCCAGGTTCAGTTCCCAGCCACCCACATTGGTCTAATGTAACTCCAGTTTCCAGGGGAATTCGATCGCCCTCTTCTGACCTCCACAGCATTGCATACAGGTAGCACCAACCAACATGCAGACAGTACACTCATACACAAAAAATCTAAAATAAAAAAATAAAAATTTAAAAAAATCAATTTGAATATCATAAATGTTTTCTAATTACCTTAAATTTTCTCTTTTTGCCAGCTATACATCTAACATAGGATCTAATATCTACAACATACAGAGAAATAATTAATAAATGCCAGATGTGGTGGCATACCTTTAATTCCATCACTCAGGAGGCAGAGGCAGGTTGATCTCTGTTTTGAGAATTGGAGGCCAGCCCTGGGGGACTTACTTAAATGGAAGGTTCCAGGTCAGCTGGAGCTACAGAGAGACCCTGTCTCAAAACTGACAAACAAAAAGCTCCACAAGACTAAATTAAAAAAAGAAAACAAAACAACCCAATCAACAAATGGCCTAATGAAATGAACAGACAAAAGATGTGTTTCATCTTGGCAAAAGATGAAGTATAAATGGCCAATACATATGAAAAATGTTCAACCTGACTAGTCACCAGAGACATGCATAACAAAACTACACTGCAGGTATGCCTCCCATGTGGCCCTTCCCAATCCCAGGAGTTCTGTCTCACTTTTTCCTTAATAATATTAATATTTGCTCTACTACAAATAAAATGAAAAACTGCATTTTGAGATTCTATTTTACCCAGTCAGAAAGGCAGTCACATAAAAAAACAAGTAAATACTACAGAGGATGTGGACAAAAAGAACCATTAAACATGTTGGTAGAACTGCAAACTAATCTATATTCTATGGATACCATGATGGAGGAGTCTTCAAAAAACTAGAAATACATCTTCCATGTGACCCAGTTATACCCATCCCAGATATTTACCAAAAGGCTCCAAACCAACATGTCACAAAGATACTTATACATCAAAATTTGTGTGCAAAGTTCTATTAAGAATTTAATAAAATTTTACAATCAGTTAACAATGTAAACTATACATTATTGTAATTATTTCAATAACTCGGATTATACTGAAATTATTCTATAAAGCTATCAAACTATTCGTGATAGCTAAGTAACAGAGCCAACCTCAGTGTTAAGAATAGAGAGAATGAATAAAGAAAATGTGATTGCATAGCAATGGAAATTTTTTAAGCGGCGATGGAAGCTTGAAGTTTTTCATTTGCAGGAAAACACATGCAAATGGAAACAATAATATTACTTAAATTAAGCCAGGCTCAGAATAACAAGTATCATAGTATCATATGTTTTCTCTTTTTTGGTTTTTTTTTTGCCACATAATTGCATTTAAATTCTTTATCCAAGTATAACATATGAAAACAGCTTTTCCACAAGCAAAAAAATGTGGAAACATTTAAAACACAGGAGTCACTTTTAATAAGTAACTAGGTGCAGATTCCATAGAGTCTTTTATTATGTTAACTGAAAAGCAGAGTTGCAACTTACGCTCGGATAGAATCTCGTTTCGATCTTGGATAGAACGACGCCTGGCGCCATTTTGGTGTTGAGCTTTGTATGCACCTTAACTCACGGACCCAATTCTCTCTGCATTATTCTAAGAGCTCACCAAAACATAGATCATGCCATACAGAAAGAAAAAAAAATGCAAAAGGCAAAAAGCTAATTTGCATTTGCACCATCCTGTTTTCTGACAGTACGCTAGAACATCTGTATTCATGATGATTTTCGGGGCAGGGTCCTGGGCCACTCGCCGTGGATCTACGCATATTCCTCCAAATATGATATGCCAAAAGCGGCATACTGTGACCCAGTGCAAGCCACTCTGCTGCACAAACAAACATGACACAGAAGAGCGCATGGATGAGGTACTCAGGAAATACAAGAGAATTCAGGGTATTACACTGGTCTATAGGATTCTTGTAATCAGTCTTCAGTTCATCAAATGCTATAAGGTGCCAGATGGCAAAGAGTGCAGCAGTAAGCAGCAGCGCCGGCATTTAACAGAAGGCCATGACCGTGAACACCATGGCCAGGGAAACAATGACTGGGTTATTACGTCTATGAAATAACGAAACAAACATCTTGACCCTGCAGTCGAAAGGCTATTGAAATACAATTTAAAGAAAAATGTGACAGAAATATGCAAATCTTATAAAATGCCCTCTGAAAATACTAAGAAAAAGACAATTAAAAACTTGCAAAAGTTGATGTGCTACACAAGAGACCCTAAAGACGCCACTAGAAAACTCCTAAAGCTAATAAACACTCTTCAGAAAGTGGCAGATAACAAATATTAACTACAAATCAGGTAGCCCTTTCCTATATGACGAGTACCAAGCATAAACTGAAAAAAGAAATTGGGAAAACAATCCATGTTTATTTAAGTTATTTTCATGCATTTCAACCCTTTTAAGATTGGGTGTCCCTATTATTTTAGGAGTGTACTGCTTATATAACCACTATGGAAACCAGTCTGGAAGTTTCTACAAGAACATACTAAAATGACACACTTTGTACCATAGTGACACCCTAATTAACCACTTTTGTGCATATATTTCAAAGGAACTCTAAAATCCTACCACAACGACTCTTTGCAAAGCCATTGTTCATTGATGGCACTATTCACAACAGCTTCAGGGAGTGCATATTAATCTTCAGATGCTTCATCAATGATGAATGGATAATGGTCAATGTTGGATACATATATTAGTGGGAATTTATTTGAGCTACAAAAAAATTTAAACATATTATGACAATTATGTTTTAGGAATAATAAATAGAGCTAAGGTTATTGAATGAGGTAATGCATTAATTGCTCAGAAAGTCAAATGTTGCATATTTGTCCTTCATTTATGTGGATCACAACTTGAATTTTTAGATTTGCTACATTATAACTTGGAATGTCTGTAGAGATATGAAAGCCATAGCTGTGTCTTGGGAGGGGCCTTAGAGAAGTAGCCATAGTAAAGACACTCAAGCATGAAAGTTAGAAGAAGAAATACTAGGGGTGCGCCAAGGTTTACACAAGGTTGGGGCAGAGGCATAGGGGAGAGTAAAGGTTGTGGAGAGTGTTAACCAAAACTACTGATGCACAAAGAGGCCATAAGGAAATCTAGTACTTCATAAGCTAACTAAAAATAAAGCTTTTTGGTCTTTGAGACAGGTCTCCCTGTAGTTCTGCTGAAAATAAATTTTTAAAAAAAGTTTTAAGCAAACTGCAAAAAGAACAATTGAGAGGGGGCATACTATACCAGACTTTTCAAACTATATTACAGGGCTATAGTCAAAAAAAAAAAAAAAAAAAAAAAAAAAAAGAAAAAAAAAAAAAAAAGAGGACCTTTGCAGATCGAATTGGAACAAATTGAAGATCCAACTTACAGCACATACAATTTCAAGCCACCTCATATTTGACAANGGACATCGAACCTGGGTCCTCTACAATGAGCAGTCGGTGCTCTTAACTTGCTTGAGCCCATCTCTCCAGCCCCTCAAATTGATTTTAAAAACTATTTTTATTTATGCCTGAGTGTTATGCCTACATGTGTGTTAAGTGGACCTGTGTCATGCCAGATATTCCTGGGAGAGAAGTGACGACAGAAAGAGGGCATTGGGTCCTCTAATTGGATTTATAGATGGTTGTTTAGCCACCATGTGGTGCTGGGACTCAAAACTGGGTGTTCTGCGAAGAGCAGCCAGTGTTCTTAACCTCTGAACCATCTTTCTAGCCCCACAAATTGATTTTTTTAGCCTACATGTAATTCGTTATTTTAAGGAAGTATATCTGTTTTTACATCCTACTGAATTTATCAGATTTTGAGCTAGTTTTTAGTTTATTGTCTGTAATTTTCTATTAAAGAGTATTTTTCATCTATGAATTGTAAAATACATGTTTTAGAATTTAAGTTGTTGACCAGTTTAAATGTTTAATGTTTAAGTGTAAGCACTTAAATATTGTCTGTATATTGTTTCTTTCACAGGTTACAAAGACAGAATTGGAGAAATTAAAATCCAGCTATCGGCAATTAATAAAAGAAATGAATTCTGCCAAAGAAAAATATAAAGAAGCATTAGCCAAAGGTATGACAGAATACTTTCTGAGATGATTTTTATTTTTTGTCATTTGTTAGCTGCCTGTGTAACAGTGGAATGATTCCATTTAGGACAGTTTAGATATTAAATATCTCAAAATAAATTAAAGTAGATTGGTTGTTATTTGGTAAGTTTTACTTTACGTATGTGTTTTACAGGATTCAAAGTGTTTTTGAATAGTTCACACTAAATAGAATTATGTAGCATCTGTTAAAGGATGTAAGAAACGTATAAAATTTACTCTCTGGTATTAGATTTAATTACTTAATTAGAAAGTATTTAATGACAAAGATAGTGTTTTGTTTGCATGGAAGTCTTTTAAAATCTTTTTACCTGTGGCATTTAAAAATCCATTAAAGGGCTGGAGAGATAGCCTAGTGGTTAAGAGCACCAACGCTCTGCCAGAGGACCCGGTTCGATCCCCAGCACCCACATGGCGGCTAAGAACCGTCTGTAACTCCAATTCCAGGAGAACTCCAGTTCCAGGGGAATCCGAGACCCTCTTCTGACCTCCGCGGCATTGCACGACACGGGTGCACAGACCTGCATGCAGACAATACATTCATACACATACAAAAATAAATAATAAAAAAAAATTAAAAATCCATTAAAATGAAAAGATCATTTGGGGCTGGAGAGATGGCTCAGTGGTTAAGAGCACGGACTGCTCTTGCCGAGGACCCAGGTTCAATTCCCAGCACCCACATGGCAGCTAAGAACCGTCTTTAACTCCAGTTCCGGGGGAATCCGACACCCTCTTCTGACCTCCACGGCATTGCACGACATGGATGCACCAACCTACATGTATACAGTACATTCATTCATACATATAAAATATAATAAAAAATGATAAAAAAATGAAAAGACCATTTTATAGAATAATGTCATTATAGCTTAATTTTATCATAGAATTTTCATAAAGTCTTAGGAGGGGAAAGAGAAGGATAGTATTAACATTTCAAATAGATATTCCTGGTTATAGTTACTTGCTGTGCATTTATATGATTTCATGTAAAATTTTGTTAATGTTGAATTTCAGTAGAAAGTCATCATAGTTTAGGAACAAGAACTTTTGTGTTGCAGTAATTAAACAATATTTTCCTTCTGCTTAAATGTGACTAAAGTCTTTATAGTTAGATTTTTTATTCTTTTATTAAAATTTTCTTCATTACTAAATAAAAGCTTTATTAAAAACTAATTTCCTTTCATTTTAATTTCCTTTCTCATTTACTGATACTGTTTGTTTATTGTTAACTATGCATTCTGTTCTTATTTTGTGAAAATGATTGAAGAAAACAATATTATTTGGCTATATTTTATTTATTTATTTATTTATTTATTTATTTATTTATTTATTTATTTATTTTTTTGAGAGAGGGTCTTCCTGTAGCTCTAGCTGGCTAGGAACTCACAGAGATCTGCCTGCCTTTGCCTTCCCAGAGATTTATTAAAGGTGTGCACCACCATGCCTGCCCCTTGGCTGTATTTTCAATAGTGAATCTACTGGTGCTATTTCCAGTAGCCTGTGAGTGAGCTAATTCAGACTCATCCATCCCTCCTTTGCTGCCCATCTTCTTTCATCTCCTTCTCTTCATCTCCTTCACTTAGCTTCTTCCTCTCCATCCCATCCCTCCAACACTTCATATTCTGTTTCTTAGACTGTTTCAATAGCTTTTTATATGAAAATTAATCCATGTTTATAGTTTTATTTTTACTTTAATGTACCTCAACTATTTTGAGATTTGGGGTGTCCTTATTAATGCATTTATTGTGTATTTTTTGTATTTCATATACATCAGTATAATTCCTTTTCTCTTTTATTTATCTGTTTATTTGTTTTTATCTATGTGTACAAATGTTTTGCCTGCATGTGTGTAAGTGCACCCATATTGTCCAATGCCTGTGGAGGCCAGAAGAGGGTATCATATCACCTGGAACTGGACTTATGGACCGTGGTTAACCACTATGTGAGCGCTGGGAACTGAACCCTGGTTCTCTGCGAGAGCAGTCAGTGCTCTTAACTGTTGTAGCCCCTGTTTCTATTTCTTTCAAACTAGGTGACACACTATAGCAGGAAAGAAATGAGAGTCTGAAGGCAAGGCTGGTAATTGGCTTCTTCCTTGTAGACCCACTTCCATGTCTGTTTCTGCCTCTGTTTCCTTTTTTCTTGAGCTGGAGATTGAATCTAGGGCCTTCTGCATGCTAGGCAATTGCTTTACCACTCACCAAGCTACACTCCCAACCCTGGAAGTTTCTCACAGACATACAAATTAAGTTCATAATCAAGACAATCAAGAAATCTAGCTAAACCAAATCTGTCTGATTTCAATGTCTGTGATCTGGGTAGTTTTGCTTCTTCCTATAAAGAAAATGGGTTAAATGATTTCATTAGTGATAATCGAAGGCAAAAACACATTAACCTAACTTTTAGACTGTTAGTGACCCATATTTTCTTTTCTCATTTATTTCAAGAGTTGTTTATTTGTTCTCAAATATTTTGACCTTAGTATTTCTCCAGCTTTTTCATTAATTTCACTTGTATTCTTATATGCAGACATTTATGTTTCTTATGTAGCACACTTTACAAAACCTGATAAAAATAGTTTTAAGAATAAATGTCAGGGCTGGAGAGATGGCTCAGCAGTTTTGAGCACTAGCTGCTTTTGCAGAGGACTCAAGTTCCATTCACAGCACCCACATTGCAGCTTACAGCTGTCTATAACTCCAGTTTCAGGGTATCCTATCCACTTCTTCTTCTCCTTACCCCCATGGGCATCAGACAGGCATATAGTACTTAAACATACATGCAAACAAACACCCATACATATAAAAACAAAAAAAAATATATTTTTTAAAAAAAGCCTTGAGGGGACTGGAGACATGCCTCAGGAGTTACGAGTGCTTATTGCTCATCCAAAAGACCTGAGTTTGGTTCTTAGCACCAATGTCAGATGGCTCATGGCTGCCGCCTGTGGCCTTTCAAAGGTACCTGCACTCATGTGTACATACTCCACATAGGTGTGTGCATGTGCTTGTGCATACATACACACACACACATACACACACAATTTAAAATAAAATCTTATATAAAAGGGTCTAAGACTAGATGTTGTGAATGGTAATTAAAAAATTTAAACAATACCATGTTGAACCAGATGGTATTAAATAAAGTGACTTTAAATATGGTTTTCCTTTGAAGCTTTATAGTTTACTTGAGGATATACTGAAGAATCAGAAAAGATGTTTAATTGCTTACAAATTTTGTATTCAGATGTGGCTCAGTTAATTGACTCTGTGACTAGAATTACTCTAGAGTTTTATGTTTACCAAACCCCAGAATATCCCTGATAATATTTGTGAGGGCTTCTCTTAGAAGTTTGAATGTTTCTGCTCTGTCACCCATCCTATTCAAAGAAAAGGAGCAAAATCATACCATACAAGCTCATTGCAGTCAGTGTAGAAATACTTGGAAGGCACTCTCCTCACCATCTTTACTACAAGAGTAGGGAAACAAACACTCTACATAATTGCTTTTCTCTGAGAAATAAAATGTGCTAAGGGATTGGTACTTCAATCATCATTTGGAATCCCTTACTTTACACAGATCGACTAAGAGGCTCCTACTGCTGGAACTGTGGGAATAGTTTCAAATCTGTTCAAAAGTACATTTTTTTTTTATAATTGGGAAGTAGATATTCTTAAATTACCTCTTCATGCATTATGAAAAGTTCTCTGATATTTTATGGCCAATTAAAATTGATTAGTTCCTTTGAGTTGTTTCTTTAAAATACTTTAATTGTGAAAACCAGTTAGAGATGAGTTCAGCTTGAGGCAGATGGCTAAATTTATGTTTAAATAAATTCAAAGTTTAAGAAAATGAAGAAGAATTTTAAAGGCCTTAGTTGATTTCTTCAAAGAATTTAAAAACCGATAGATGCGCTTTGATAAAATAAATATCAGAATCATATATGAGTGGTGAATGAAAGTCTTCTAGAAAATATTCTGGAATTCAGATCTATATTTTGGGTCACCAGGTATGTGAAATACATTTTGGATATGGTACTTGCTGAAAGCCACAGGATAGTTCAAACCATGTTATATAAGGCTTCCATCTAAAATGTCCCTCAGGACCATACCTTTCGGGTTTGGTTGCCAGTTACTGGGCTTTGGGAAGTGATTCATCCTGAGGATCCTGACCTCATCAGTGTATTAATTCGCTGATGGTTCATAATTCAGTGAACTGTTGTGGGGAGATAGGTACTTGTGTTACCAAGTTAAAGTTAATAAGTATTTGGAGTATATCCTTGGAGATGATACCTCCCTCTCCTGTCTCCTGGCTGTCATGTGATCAGCATTACTCTACCACATGGTCCCTTTCATGATGGCCTGTCTCACCAGACCCCAGAAACAGTAAAATAAGTTTAGCATGGAACAAAACCTTGAGCCAAAATAAACCTTTCCTCCATTAAGTTGATTTTCTCAGTTGTTTTGTCTCGGAGAAGAAAGCTGGATTAACATATTTCCTGATCATCAGCTTTGTTGAAGTGTCTGAAAATAAGAGATTCTCTCCTTTTTGTATCTACTTATTAATAGATGATACGTTAACAACTAACTTATGGCATGAATGTTTTGCACTACAGGGAGCGTAAGGTGTTAGAAACTTTGCAAGATCATTAGAAGTAATGACTCTCTTAGTTATTAACCTAATTTTCATTGGGTTAAAGCTGTCCAGAAATTAGAGTGACTATTAAAATATTCTTATTAGATGTTGAAATATTATGTGGAATAGAAATGCCACATGATTTATTGATACACTTTATATAAGTAAACATAAAGTGAAAATAAAATAATCAGTTCCTACTTTGCTTAGTTTGTTGTATGACTAAACCTGATTGACATACAGAAAAATACTAGGAAAAGTTATATCTTTTTTTCTTTTTTGGACTTTTTGAGACAGGGTCTCCCTGTAGCCTTAGCTGCCTTGGAACTCACTATGTAGACCAGGCTGACCTTGAACTCACAGAGATCCACCTACGTCTGCCTCCCAAGTGCTGGGATTACAGGTGTGCACCACTACACCTGGTGCACGGGCATTTATATCTTTTGGCTCATTTTCCTCTGTGTTTTTGTAAGAAAGCTGTTTAGAAATTTTAATTTTGATCCCAATTCCCAGATGGATAAAATAAGAAACACAGCACATGGTAAAATTATAATTTTCCTATCATTTTTAACTTTAAAAAACCCATTTAGGTTTACATTTAATGTTTGAGAAAGAACTTTATGCATTTGAGAACTATTTTTGGGGGTTAGGGAGATGACTCAGTGTGCAAGAGCCATCTGAGATGGGGACCCACTTAATCTGGGTGTGGCCACTGGGTATATGTGCATCATGCATGTGTACACATACACACACACACACACAAATACACACAGAGTTTGTCGAGTTCTTCCTGTTTGCTAGGCTCTGGTTTTTTAATCAGAGAGATTTTAGAAAATAAAATACCTGAGACTTGTGTTTTAGGTAATTAGCAAATCAGTAAGATCTAGTATATTACATGGTGATTATTATGATGGAGAAAAATGAAACAGGTAGGTAGATGTGGTGTTGAGAGGATGCTTGGATAAAATTTATGAACTAAGACTCATTTAAATAAGGGAGGGAGGGAGGGAGAGAGGGAGAGAGAGAATATGAATGATGCTCTGGTTCAGAGTGTACTCAACTGCATTGACATGAGAAATAGGGAAAAATGTGGAGGGATGAAATGAGCTTAGAGAAGGACAGTGGGCGGCAGGGCAGGCTGCCGTTATGTAGGATCAAAGCTAGAACACTGTGGGTTTCCTCTGAGTGAGATGGAATGCTTTGGGAGGAATTCGAGCAGAGGAGTGATGTGAACTAACTGGTTAAGATAATTCTTGTAGCCTTATTGAAACTAGTTGGAAGAATGCAAAAAGTATGCAAGTGGGGATATCATTACTTTCCTGCTTGCAGCATCTTGGCAGGGATCATCCTGTGTTGTGCATAGGTTGAAGGGGATGTGTTTAAATCCAGACAGTGGATTCCTGTATTCATGATAGTTATATTTTATTTATTTATTTTATTTTATTTCTTATTTATTTATTATTTATTTATTTTTGTTATCTTTATTGGATGCTTCTGTGGGTATTCCATACATCCTTTTCCAATTCAATTCAGGCATGATTTCCCCCGACCCCTCCCCACCCCATCCCATCCCAGATCATACATATCTGCCATAACTGTCCTGCATCTTTCTCTGGTTTTATTTTTTCTTTTTCATTTTTTAGCAATAGGTAATAATTTAATGGAGTTCAAGCATCCTTCATGTAAAACCAATTTGTAAGCAGGTGGTGTGCCAAACCCACACAGCCCCTTGGTCCACCATCCAGCAAGGGGGGCTTGTAATACTCAATCAAGTTGATCAAACGAAGTTGTCCAGTCTATATTGCTGTTAGTTTCACCATTCACCCCAATCGGCCAGCCCTTACATTCTACCATGCCCCTCTTCCACAGATTGTTATCCCTAGGCTTTAGAAAAAGGGGCACAGGTGGATGAGATACAAAACAGAAAGTCTTGACTTTCTCTGGAGCTGTCCTTTTTGGATTCGGCTCAATTCTGGCTGTTTCCTTTCAATGGGGCTGACAGTTTGTCAGGAATAACCTTTCGATGCTACTAATGAAGACAAACAATTAGATATATAGGTATCTAACCAGTACTAATTGTTATAGTAAGTTTACTTTGTTGGTATGAGCACATATGTATTTGGATGGTATTTACATCGCATGAAATTACAAGTTTTTTCTGATTAAATATGACAGGGTCTGTTACTGTGTGCTTTATAGCATCTCCTAACCATTAGACTTGTGGCATCAAGCTGTGGGTTATTCCTCCAGGAGAGAGCCAATAGCCAAATTAGGTTTGGGATTATACATGGCATATGGGCTGCCTCTGCTGCACAGTGTATATTCCCAAGGCAGGACATAGGTTTAGCTGGTGCTGACGGAGGAAGTCTTGCTTGACTTAAGGAGCCCATATTTGCTTTAATTGGTATAGGCCTTTGGTAACACTCCTCTGGTATCCCAGAGACCATCTGTACACTTGCATGTGGTGGTCTCAATACATCTTTCCCATGTTAGACGTCAGGTGTTTCGACAGCAGGGCCTTATCGCCTCTCTCTTGCAAGGTATCCCAGTTTAGAGGCAAGGAGCCTTTACCTTTTTGTGGGGGCTTGGAATCCCTGACCAACATCCTCGCTTGGTAGAATTATCCATTGCTGATGTCAGAAGCTCCTGTTATTAATATATTTTGCTTAGTGCATAGCTTAAGGAAGACTTTAGTGTATTATATTGGTGGTTCTGATAGAGAATAATCCTTTTCAACAGTTCCTATGTCTATTAGTCAATTTCAAAGAAAGGCAGTTTTACCGGTTTTTGAAGAGATTACCCCGTATAGTTGTCTCCAATTTACAGTTGGAGAGTTGGAGAGTGACCTCATCTTTGTCATATTTCTCCTTGTTCATGGGGGGAAGGTAAGAAAGGTATTAAAACCTTGCGGCTCCTAGAAGGTAAGTTTTTTTAGGACTCATTATACATAGTTTTTACAAGTAGGATCCACAGAGGGGTTTAGATGTTTGTAGCAATCTGAGGTCATTCTTCCTTTCAGTGTTCAGATTGGCTAACCCTTCTGTTGGCCCTTTCTGGTACCTCCTACTCGATGCAAAGCTGTGATCTTTTCTTTCTCCAGCTGTAAATTGGTGACATTTTGACCTGTTTGGAACATACAAATCTTTTCCCCGTAGTTAGTTTAGAGATTTTGAATTGCAAGGTTTTTTTGACAAAAAGGTTTTCATATATATTATCTGTATCCCCCCATTTTTTTTTTTTGGTTTTTAGGTTTTGTTTTTTTGATCCATGAGTCTCTAGAAGGCAGCTGTATTATACTTGTATCCCTATAGGGTGGAGTCAAGGCACAGATTTCATCTAGTCCACCCATGCTGTTTTGGGTGACTGTATGTGATTAACTTTGGGAGCAAACTTAATTTTTTTCGTTAAATCAATCTTATAGGTGAAAGAGAATGCACAAGGTGATACTGTAAACAAAACAGAAAAAATTGTAGAGAACATTTGTATCGTGCCAAATCCCAAAGTTATTGTTTATACAGATTTTTATGAGAACAAATGTGGACAACAGCAATATTTATCACCAATTAACTCAAGATGCATTACCATTTTATCAGAGCCTGTAAACCAATGTTGTTTCAAGTGTACACATATTGTACTTTTACTAAGTTCTAAAACACCTTGTAACCTGTATACAGTGTCTCGGCAAAACTGGATACTTGTTGAACTCATTGTCCAATTAATTGGCCATTTATCGAAGTATAAAGACCAGCGGTGTCACCTCTCCTGCGCCTGCGTTCCCGCCTTCCCAATTCAACCTTTTCAGTCAGTTTTCTGATGCAGTCTTTCTGTTGTTGTACCTTTAATATGCATCCCTCTCCAACAGAAAGTATATTTATATCTGGTTTATTGGCACTAGCATCCACATTGAGGGACACCCATTTGTTGTTTTGGTTTTTCTGGGACTGTGTTACTTTTACTTAACCTAAATGTCTTTAGCTCCATCCATTTACCCTGCAAAGTGTCATGATGTTTGTCGCCTCTTACCAACAGCACAGAACTCCATGTTAACACAGTAAACAACATTTTCTCTATCCACCGTCATTTGAGGACACTGGGCTGGTTCCAACTTTTTTTGTAGAGAACAAAATTTGTATGTGCCATCCCAAAGTTATTGATCATAAAGATTTTTCTGTAGAACAAACGTGGACAACAGCATATTTATATCTCCGTTTAACATTAGATGCATTACCTTTTAATCAGAGCCTATAAACCAATGTTGTTAATGTACACAATTTTACTTTAACTGTTCCTAAAACACCATGTAACCTGTGAACAGAGCTGCAAAAATCATAGCTGTGCATCTATCTCTGCAGTAAGATGTGTCTTGTGGGTATATATCAGGAGTGGTATGACTGGGTCAAAGGTGAGGCTCATTTTGAGTCTTTAAGGGTTCTCCACACTGCTTTTCCATAGTGGCTTGTACAAGTTTACATTCCCACCAGCGATGGATGAGTGGTTTCCTTTCCCCACAACCTTTCTGCATTGGTATCATTCATATTCCGATCCTAGCCAGTCTTATTGGAGTAAGATGATATCTCAAAGTGGTTTAATTTGCATTTCCTTAATTATTAGCGATGTTGACACTTCTTAAGAATGTTCTGAGCCATCTTATTCCTCTCTGTGAAGTCTCTATTCAGATCTTTGCTCCATCTTTTGAGTGATTCATTTGTTTTCTTTCTTCTTTGTTTTTTGAGTAGCTTGTATACTCTGGAAGTTTATGCTTTGTCAGATTGTATTCTGCATGAAGTTTCCTCCCACTCTGTGGGGTTTTCTCTTCACTTCCTTTATTGTTCTTTTGATTGTACAGAAACTTTTGAGTTTAATGGGTCCCATTTGTCATTGTCGATCTTATTTTCTTGTGCAGGTCTGCTGTCTGAATTTAGGAAGTCTTTTCCTTTGCGCATATGTCTTGTAGTCTGCTGCCAAGTTCTCTTTCTATCACCTTCAGAGTTTGGAGTTTCTGGTTGAGGTCTTTGGGATCCATCTGGATGTTGACTTTTTGTAAGGGTGAGAGGTAGGGGTTTAATTTCAATTCTTCTACAAGTGGTGATCCAGTTTTGCCAACACCACTTACTGAAGATGCTGTCTTTCCTCCATTGTTATCTTCTTGGCCCCTTGTCAAAATTATGCGTGGCTGAAATTGTATGAGCTTCGGGTTTGGATCTTCAGTTTTATTCCATTGGTCAACTGGTCTGTTTTTGTGCCAGTAACCAGGCTGTTTTTATGACTATAGCCCTGTTAGTATATAGTTGATATCTGGTATAGCGATCCCCCCTGTATTGCTCTTTTCACTCAGGTGTTGCTTTGGCTATTCGAGGGTCTTTTTGTTTTGCCAAATGAAAATTGAAGGATTTTTTTTTCCAAGCCTTGTGGAAGAACTCTTGGGGATTTTGATTGGGATTGCATTAAATCTGTATATTTTTTTGGGTTTTTAGTTGTTTATAAATTCATTATGAATATTGTTTTTATTCATATGAATGTTTTCCATTTTCTGGTTTCTTCCTCAATTTCTTTTTTAGGGGTTTAAAATTTTTGTTGTAGAGATCCTTGGTGTCTTTGGTTTAGGTTTGTTCCTAGGTATTTTATGTTTTTGAGGCTATTGTGAGTGGAAGGTCCCTTGTATCCTTCTTCAGTTGCTTGTTGTTGGTGTAAAGAAAGGCTACAGATTTTTCTTTATTTTGTACCTGCCACTTTCGATGCTCCTAATCATTTCTAGGAGATTTCTGGTGGAGTTCTTAGCAATCCCTTAGGTAGACAATCATATCATACAAAAGAAAAGGATACTTGATTCCTCTTTCCAATTAGAACTGCTTTAATTTCCTTTTTTTGCCTTATTGCCCTCGCAAGGGTTTCAAGCACTATATTGAAAGGAGTGGTGACGGGGCGGCCTTGCCGAGTTCCTACCTTCAAGTGGAATGCTTCTGTCGTTTCCCATTTAGGATGATAATGGCTGGGGTTTCCTGTATATGGCTTTGATTACATTGAGGTGAAACCCTCCGTCCATTCCCTCCAGGACTTTAAACATGAAAGGATGCTGGATTTTGTCAAGGCTTTCTCGCATGTCAATTGAGATGATGGTGTGGTTTTTGTCCTTATATTTGATGATATTTATTGATTTTCATATGTCAAACCATCCCTGCATCTCTGGTATGAATCCAACTTGGTCATAGTGGATGATTTTCCTGATGTGGGTCTGTATGCCATTTGCCAGTATCCTGTTTAGAATATTGGCATCTGTGTTCATTAGGGAGATAGATCTATAATTCTCTTTTTTGGTGGTATCTTTCCCTGGTTTTGGTAATAGCGTGATGCTGGCTTCATAGGAGGAATCTGGGAGAACTCCCTCTGTTGGTATCCTTCTAAACAATTTGAAGTAGTAATGGGTTGTAGTCTTTTTGAAAATATTTTATAGAATTCTGCTGTGAAACCATCTGGGCTTGGGCATTTTTTGGTTGGGAGGCTACCGTTATACATCTCAATTTCTTCCTGTATT
>VZQC01002461.1:153214-169156 GCA_009823505.1 Rhizomys pruinosus
GTCTCCTCCAAGCGGATCCCATTGTAGCTATCTCCTCCAGGTTTGGTAGAGCCTGGTGTGGGATTATCCTGTGCCTTTCCCATGTTGTCCCTTCGTCGTGTCCCTGGCATGTGGGTTTCCCTTTTGTGGTTCAAATCACAAATGCCTTTTCACTATGTTAGTGGATGGTTTTGCTTGCCTCCTTCTGATGCTTTTTTTTTCCTTTCCTCCTCTTTGTTTATGGAGTATTGACTTGTCTAGGTTTCAGGCTTTCAATTTTGTTTATATATTGGATATTGGAAGTCTACGTCAGTCTTCTCTTCCTGTTCTGAAGGTTCTCCAAAAGGAAGTCCACTTGGATTCTCACCAATTCCTCTTGGTGGGGGGGGTGCACCCCTGACCTAGCCCGTGATCCTGCCCAAGTGGCTTATGGCATCCTGCCTGCGCCTCAGGAGCTGGCCCACACAAAGCCGCCGTGGGACCAGAGCAGACCTAAATAGGACCCTCTGTTCATTCAATGGCAAAGCGTGGTCCCTCCTAGACGGGGACCCCCGAAAGAGGGCTCAGAGTTGAGACCCTCTTCCAGCCACACCTAAGACAGTCCACCCCCAGATGTACCTGCCTGAGTGGCTTATGGCATCCTGCCTGCACCTCAGGAGCTGGCCCACACCAATAGTTATATTTTATAAGGTCACTGCAAACACTGAACTGAGGAATATAGAATTGTTGTCCTTTGGGGACACAAGATGATTGATTCCTACTAGTAATATCACATTTTCCATAATCCATGACTATACGTTTTTGCTGGCATTTAATAACATCTTGTTTAATATATATATTGTGCATTATCCTTGAATTCACAACCTATGCTATAACTTGTGATTAAACAAGGCTAACTAACATGCATTTTCTTTATAAAACATATTACATCCATGAACATAGGAATAGTAGACAGCATGGCCTATAGTAATGTGAAGGTGACTAAGATACTGTAATAACAACTGATTTAGGCAGGAACCATCAATAGATGTAAAAACCAGTGAGTGAAAATTGGATGTGTTACATAGTAATATGTCAATGTTTTCTCTACCAGGCACTGAATTAGTTACCCAAGAAAATAAAATTATAACTTTACTGAAGAGGAAGAAAGTATATACCATCAAGATACCTAAGGCATTTATAATCAGTTATTTATTTATATTTAAAACACAGTTGGAGCAGGTCAACTAGACAGAGTTGAGTCAAACATTGCCAGCTCATGACTTTTCTTTTAAAAAAATATGTTATTATTATTATTATTATTATTATTATTATTATTATTTTGTGTATTCATGGGGGTGCCTGGAGAAGGTATAGGATCTCTTCTGGAGCTGGAGTTACAGGCAGTTGTGAACCTCCATGAGGGTGCTGCAACCAAACTTGGCTCCTCTGTAAGAACAGCAAGTGTTCTTACCTACTGAGTCATCTCTGCAGCCCCTAATTTTAATAACTTAGAAAGAGAAAAAGTTTATTAAAATTATATTTCTGGATATTCCTGTCCAATATTGAGTAGCTTCACTGCTTGAGCCTCTGATGGGTATTATGCATTGGATTGAATCACTCACATTATGGACTAGGAGGGAGAGAAAGACTGGGTACCACAACCCTATACTGAACATGCCTCTAATAACCTAAGGATCTTCCATTAAGTCCCACTGTTTATGGGTTGTGGAACTCTAGGGACCAAGGCTTTTTAGCACATGGAATTTTGGGGGTCATTCATGATATATTTCATCTCTTTGATGAGGTAGATATGCATTTCTCTCATACTTAACTCAAATACTAAGGAAGGGCATCTAGGGTTGGGGGATATCACAGCCATTTTCAAAATAATGCTTATAGTCATCAAAGTCAAATCAGATTCTGTTGTGTGAAAGATCAGGTAGGACAACAGGGGCGTACAGGAAGCAGGTATTTTATTTAGGTTGCAAAATACCTGCTTCTTTTATACCTCCTGTGTCCTGCCTGATCTTTCTCACAGTAGTTCTACTTGTAGAAAAAGTAGAAAATAGTTGCTTTTGGAAAGAGACTATTTGGCTTTGGTTTTGGAAAGTAATTCCTTCTTAATTATTATCAGGAGGCTTTGTACCGTGATATTCAAGAAATGGTTAAGCACTGCAGAAATTCGTAATAAAAATACTTGACTTTCTAGACTAGTTTAATGACTAGTCAGACTTGTCTTTTCAAATGTCAACCTTATATAATTGAGTTTTGCTAGGTTCATAATAGTGTTTATGGCATGACGTGTTGTATACACACTGTTATTACAAAACATTAAACAGATTTGTCAACAAGTAGTGGTGAAAGAATTATAATTCAGTCTCTATGGAAAAATTGAATATTCTATTCCTTGTTAAGTGACACACAGAATAACTCCTTGAACTGCTTCAGTGCCTCTCGTCATCTAAGAAAAAGCACAGACATATGATTATCTGTGAATAACAATTTGTTCACCCTATGTACTTAAAAACAACTTTTTTGGGGGAGGGTGGAAAGAAGGGTCAGCAATTAAGAACACTGGCTGTTCTGCCAGAGACCTGGGTTCAATTTCCAGCACCCGCATGGTGGCTAAGAACCACCCATAGTCCCAGTTCCAGGGGATCTGATGCCTTCTTTTGGCTCCATGAGCATTGCATGACATGACTGCATTTACATACATGCAGGCAATGCACTCATACACATAAAATAAGAATAAATAAATTAAAAAACTTTTAAATTGAATGTTTGTATATTTTCGTACAATATAAATTGATGGTATTTAGATCCCCTCTGCTCTCTGTACCTTCCCTTATTGCCCCCACCCAATTTAATGTATTCTATAATATATATTAAGACCTAC
Organism: Rhizomys pruinosus; assembly: GCA_009823505.1. Classification (NCBI taxonomy): domain Eukaryota; kingdom Metazoa; phylum Chordata; class Mammalia; order Rodentia; family Spalacidae; genus Rhizomys; species Rhizomys pruinosus. The sequence goes on from VZQC01002461.1 coordinate 156,072, forward strand.
AGAATCTAATTTGTGTCTCTAAAGTCCTTCAATGTAGATCCATCCACTGGTTAACCTACCAAGAGTCCCATCCTTGAAAGAGACTGTCTCTCCCCTTTCCAGGAGCCATCAGTTGCTAAAATTTCTTAGGTTGGGTTGGGGGTTTTTACCCACTCCCCATGTCTATGCTGGGTTTTTGTCTGCTTTGAGTTTCTATGGGATTTGTGCATGCTGTCACCATTGATGTGAGTTCATACGAGTATCTGACCGGCTTTCTGACAAACTATTTCTTTGTGGTAATCCACCACCTCTGGCTTGAACAGTCTTTCTGACCTCTCTTCCACGATGATCCCTGAGCCTTGGGATTCAGAAGTTTGATATAGGTGTACCTTATATACTTTATGTTACTTTTAATTTCATAGATTAGTACTTTAAAATATATTAGGAAGTATACTAGTGATCTGAGATACTCTGAACCACATAGATGTATGGCAAGAATTTTGTTAAGGGGAGGGCTGCGAGAGGGTGCCAAGGGAGAAGCAGGTATAATGGTGATTAAGAGTGACTGAAAAATTATGTATGAAATGTAAAAATTTCATTAAAAACAACAACAAAGATTTCATTAGTTATTTTACAATGATTTTATTAAATGCAAAACTTAAAACTTATTTTAAATTTTGTCTTTATTTTATTCATTTTTAGTTAACATACAAAGTAAAGCATTTCACTGTGACACTCATGCGCATGCACGCGTGTGTACACACACACATACACACACACACACACACACACATTTACTTTGTTCTTATTCACCATTCTTCTCTGCTGTCTCTCATCTCCCCTTCTTCCTAGAGTACACTTTTTCCTTAAAACATCCCAAAGCATAAACTCAAATTCAATTTTAAACTTCAAGGTATCTTCAGAGTTATTATTTTTAATATAATGAATTCTTTATTTTTGTATTTTTTCAAAGGTAACTAATTTTTTTTCTAAATCTTATTAATGGCTGTCAATAAGTGGTTGGTAATTAGAGTTTGTCTATAATACTTTTCTTTAGGTTGTTGGTTATATACTGTACCTAAAAAGAAAAAAGGAAGCATCTGAGAAATTCTTAACTTCACTGTTAATTTTTGTAGCATAAAAGTCTCAGTGAGTTGAGTGTTATGTGTTTGTTTAGTGAGTTATTCTGCACCAGATAGAAAGACAGATGGGTGGTGTACAGTTTAAAATCTGCAAAAAAAGAAACAGATAGATAGTTTAAATGTCTGCTGAAAACATTTGTGTGGAGAGCATGATTCCTGAAGTTAGGAAAAAAAAAATTAATGAATTAGGAATACTGGAATTAAATTACAAAACTAAGTAAAAAAGTTAAATTGAACCGGGTGTAGTGGTGCACACCTTTAATCTTAGCACTCTGGAGGCAGAGGCAGGTAGATCTTTGTGAGTTCAAGGCCAACTTGGTCTGTAGAGTGAGTTCCAGGACTCCAGCAGGGGCTACAGGGAGACCCTGTCTCGAAGAGACAAAAGAAAAAAAAGGTTATATTGAATGTAGAATTAGTTCAGTTCATTTATTTTGCCTTTAGAAGTAGCAATAAAAATCAATGAATTAGATGGGGCTGGAGAGATAGCCTAGAGTTTGAGAGCACCGACTGCTCTTGTAGAGGACCAGGGTTCGATCCCCAACACCCACATGGCAGCAAAGAATTGTCTGTAACTCCAATTCCAGGAGAACTCCAGTTCCAGGGGAATCTGACACACTCTTCTGACCTCCTCTGCATTGCACGACACGGGTGCACAAACCTACATGCAGACAGTACATTCATACACATACAAAAATAAATAAAAAATAAAAAAATCAATGAATTAAACGGCACTACTCAGATACTCTTAGTTGATAACTGTTTTATTTTCCTATGAATATGTAGACTGGAAGGTATCTTTATTGCTTTGATATTTTCTGGATAATTGTACATCATCTTCTGATTTATGTTGTCAGAATTAACTTCTTTAATTTCAAGTAACAGAAACAAACTAGCTTTTAAAAATGCTGAATCAAAACAAAAGAGAAAAGTAACGTAAACCTTGAAGTGAATCTGAGGAAGAGCAGTTACAGCACTGCTGTGTCAGCCTCTGCAGCAGGTCGTAGTAAATTCCACTCTCGTTCAGATAGAATCTCACTTTGCTTAAAGTTTCATTAGTTTGTGTATTAATTTTCTTATATAGGCAATTATGATTTTTTAGAGTGGTTTCAATAAAAGCAACACAGAAGTTTTAATTGATGACCTTTTCAGTATCTCCCAGACTTCTCCCACATCATCTATCTCTGTGCTTGATTTCTCAGTTAGAACTGTCCTATTTCTACAGACATTTTGCTTCATTTCCTTGAGCCATGTTTTCTCCTTTTGCCTTCCTCTACAACATTGCCTATTCTTTCTGTGTATTCACCCTGTATTCCAATTTGTCAGGTTCTACATCAAGGACCCTGTTTTCAAACATGGAACTTCTGATATTAGCACAATTCCCAGTAGTGTTGAGTTAATAATACTCATTGCAAGGGAGGAAATACTGTCCTTTCCATCTTTGTTCCACTTTTCCATTCATGCTCATCTTTTAATTCTGTTTTCTCCACAGTATCCTCTGGTTACCCTTGTCTTTATTGATGTCTCAAACACAGACCTTAAACTTTAACCTTTGCATGCTTTCCTGTTCTCATGTGAACAGCTGTTCTGATTTGCTATGAGCTTCTTTGAGGATGAGAAGGATCATATGTCTGTATGTGCTTTAAATTTACTTTGCTTCATCAAGCATTTGCTGTATTGAATGCCTTCTTCATAGCAACCTCTGTGCTAAGAATTGGCAAATGGTACTCGTCATAACGCTCAGCACATAGTATGTAATCAACAAACGTGTTGATTCTTCACAAAATGTGTGAAATTATATAAAATAGCATTAGTCCAGATGTAGTATAGTAAAAATAAAACTTACCTTTCTTTCTCATGATCTTCAATGGTTTTTTAAGGTAAGGAAACAGAAAAGGCCAAGGAGCGTTATGACAAAGCCACAATGAAGCTTCATATGCTGCACAATCAGTATGTATTGGCACTGAAAGGGGCACAGCTTCATCAGAATCAGTATTATGATACCACACTTCCTCTGCTGCTGGACTCCTTACAGAAGATGCAAGAAGAAATGATAAAAGCACTGTAAGATGCATTTCCTGTTTATCATAAAATCCCTTCAAAATAGGATTTCAACCTATTTTTCTCCTTCAGTTAAGTGTTTGCTTTGTGAGCTTCATTATTACCTGGGCCATTGGGTATCTCAGAACTATTTTACTTTTTTACTTCCAGTATTCCTTCCATTTGTGCTCATCTCCTAGGTCATGTAGCTAGCTCCAAGAACAGATACCTATATTGTAATATATTTTGTTTGGTTTGCAGTTGTTCCAGTTGTTATATGATTAAATGGAAGAAATAATTTGTTTAATTTTAAGTGGTATGTGGATATCTGCCCTCAGGAAACTGCACATTTAAGCATTGAACTACTGGGCAGCTCTAAGGAGAGAATTCTTGTTGTTCATTTGTTTTGAGATAGGGTCTCCCTGTAGCCCAGCTGGCCTGGAACTTGCTATGTAGGCTAGGCTGGCCCCTATCTCCCAGAGATTTGACTGCCTCTGCCTCCCAAGTACTAGGATCAAAGTGATGTCCCACTAAGCCTGGCTAAGGAGAAAATTTTTTGAAATTTGATTTTCCAGTTTCTTCTTCCTTTCTTCTATGGGATTAAAATATACTGATGTTTATTGAGGTTCTATTGTATTCAAAATCACATTTCCTGGTACCTTGGGATTTATAGATATATAGGTCACATTTCTTACCTTTTAAGGAGTTAACAGTACATGGGAGTATATGTACTTTACACAGTGACATGGGACAGCAGAGAAAAGATGAGCCACATTTGCTGGATTTCATCTGTTTTATTATCTGGTTTAGCACTTTTCAAATAATTCAGTTATGCTTCCCTGAAAATGTGTGTAGGGAAGTTTTGGCTCTACCTCTTTGAGACAGGGTCTAAAGAGCCCAGGCTGGCCCTGAACTTGCTGTATAGGAGAGGATGACCTTGAACTTTAGTTTCTCTTGCCTCTGTCTCAGACGTTGGGATTATAGAGGAATTCATCATCAGTGTTGCTATGGATTTGGAATAGGGTTGAAAATGGAGAGGAAGTGGGAAAGAAATGCAGGAGAGCTGGAGAAGAGGATGGAATCTACTGGTTGTTTGTAAGGTGGAGATAAAGTTCACAAATCATGATGAATTGTGAGAGAGCAGAGAGAAGGAACTGGGCCAGTTACCAACATTCTTGGCAGAGAAGGATATATAGTAGGTAGTATAACATTTCCCCAAATTCCTCTGCACATGGATTCCCAGTGTGGCTTGAAGTAGAAAGTCACAGTAATTAGTTAAGAATCTCAGGTTGGATTTGGGTAGTCCTAAATCTAATCCTTGGAGTCTTTGTAAGGGTAGAGGACACCAAGGGACATGAGCAGATGGGTGTGTGAAGACTGAGGAGGAGACTGGAGTTGGGCTACCACAAGACAGAGAACTTTTGCTGCCATGATTTTATTAGATTAGAAATGTTGGTTTTTTTGTAGGATGCTTAACTTTTACTTCTGTTTATGCAAAAGTGTGTAGATTTAAGACTAAATTTTAGATGAGTCATTTTCTCACAGTAAGTGGGTAGAATAAATGTTTTTTAGTTTATTCTAAAATGTTTAGTTAACTATGTAACTTTTCTTTGTTGAAAGAATTATGAATTCTATATAAAATTTAATTCATAAATTTATTTTACATTTTGATTTAGAAATATTTTATAGTATTCTTTAGCAATAAAATGATAAATTTAATTTTATGAGTCAATATTTTACAAATTATTGAAAATATTTTCCATAACAATATCTCCATCACCACTAGAACATCTTTTTGATGAGTTTCTTACAGCATATTTTCTTTATTTCCTGATATATTATTTTAGACCCAGCATTTTAAACATTCAAATTGATGTCTTTGACAGTAAATCTCATATCCCTATTCATCTTAAAGGTAAATATTAATGATTCATGTTATAACTACTTAATGATTTTTACATCATAACTATTTTAACCCCATGGGTATTGACTACATTGGTATTTAAATTTTTCCTCTTTTCTTTTTTCTTTAAATTGTGCCCACTAGATGATCTCTGTAATCATTTGAAATTAGCATAGTTTAAATCAACTTATTTTTCCCCTAACACTATTTTTCTATTAAAATAAAGTTATTGAAATATCATATAAGAGAGATTTTGTAAATAATTATTTTAATTCATAAGTACTGATTTTAGAAAATAGACAAACCATGTTTTATATTTATTTGGGTGTATGTGGGTAAGCTTGTTTGTCCACAGTTGCTATGGAAGCTAATAAGGACCAGTGGCATAATTTTTAAAGCATAATTTAAAGTAGGGCATCTGGTCTGTGTGGCATTTTTTTTCTTTTTCATTAATTAGACCAAGCTAATATTTTTCATTGAACTTTTATGAAATTTATACAATGTATTTTCATCATATCGTATATCAGCACCCCCTTCTAAGTCCCCACTAGATTTCAATATATGTATATATTGAATATATATACATACATATATATATATATGTATATATATATGTATATGCCTAGAAAGCCAGGTTTGTGTGTTCATATGCCCATTGGAGCCTGGACAACCTACTAATTTTCTTTTCCTGGCAGCCATTTGTTGTCAGTGGTTCCTTAGGTAGGGTAGGTGTTTCTTAGCTACTTCTGGACATCTATGCTGGGATTTTGTCTGGCTTGAGCTTAGGTGGTCCATGCTGTTACCAATGCTGTGAGTTCATATGATTAAATGAAAAACTCTCTTTCCTGGTGGTCATATACCTCCCAGTTCTTACCAAGCTAATTATTTTGTTGGCATTTTTGCTACAGACTGGAGGTCAGGGGAAGAAATTTAGATGTCACTGAAGTCAAACTAAGTAGTGCATACAAAAAAGCCACAGGAGCAGGAGAATGTGGAGGTGAAATATTTGAGGAGTGACAGATACTTGCAAAGGAACAGTAACCAGGCAGGAGTGGTCAGAGCTCCATGCTACAGGGTCTAAAGTCTTAAGAAATAGAAAATCAGCAACACTGGCCTTGTGTTTTGGATATACCTAATGCATACTTAAAATGATAATGGTATTTTAGATCGCTTGCAGTTATTGTGGTTATCAAATATGAACTGTGACACATGAAATAAAGTGGTACACAGAACCAACATCCTTAAACATTAATACTACCTTTTTATGTCTATTGCTCTGAATCCATTTTGAGTCTGTTTTCTTGATAAAACATTAAAATGTAAAAATTTATGTTTGTTTCAGAAAAGGTATATTCGATGAATATAGCCAGATAACCAGCCTTGTTACAGAGGAAATAGTGAATGTCCATAAAGAGATTCAGATGTCAGTGGAACAGATAGATCCTAGCACAGAATACAATAATTTCATAGATGTTCACAGGTATGATACTTTCATTCCTTTAAAAATATTTATGAAAATTCTGTTTTTACATACTATAATATTTAAAAAGCTAAAACGTGAAATATTTAAAGACCTTGTTAAAGCATAGTTTATAAGAGTTTAATTGTTTAAAGACCTCAAGGTTGATAACTAATTTATAAAATTATATTTAAAACTGTCAGTTGCTGTATCATTGCTTAAGTTTATATTTAATCGATAAAATTAGGTTTTCTTAACACTTATATAATTGTTTTCTGAGCACCAATTACTTTTCCTTACATGCATTATCTTATACTTTTAAAAATTGTGAGAGATATAAAGTAGCCTGATGTGTGTGTTCTATACATGAGGAAAGTAAGTTACATGAACAGGTCTTTAATGCCCAGGACATATTTTAATTTGTAATATTGTGTTTACTTTGCTACCATAAACTTGGATCATAGTGAATATTTTGCCTTTGGTATGCACTGATAGGTTATACTATACTAATATTGATTAGAATTATTTGGCATACTTTACTAGAACAACAGTTGCTAAAGAACAAGAAATTGAATTTGATACTACCTTATTAGAAGAAAATGAAAACCTTCAAGCAAATGAGATCATGTGGAATAATTTAACAGCAGAAAGTTTGCAAGTAATGTAAGTACTTACAAAATTCTAACAATTTAAAATTAGTCTTATTTTGTGGCTAGTGTAGTTCATCAACTTTAAATATTCAGTTTTTTTTGCAAGTAATAAAAACCAAATTTGTTTCATCAGAGACATTTTATGTGGTTTTTTAATTAATTAATTTTTATTGTTATTAAACTTTTTCCATAAATCATACATCCTTTCTCAATTGAATTTAGAGTCAATTCCCTTTCCATGCTCCCCACCCCACCTGAGTCCCTGAACTTTGCCATACATGTCTTGCATCTTTTTCTGAGTCTTTCCAGAGTTTTTTTTTCCAGTTCTTTTGTTGTTATTGTTCTCTCTAACTTGTATTGCTTCAATATATATGTACATATTATGGTTCTATATATATATACATAAATATATACATACATACATACATACACACACATATCACATGAATTGGAGGATTTTTTTGTTGTTGTTTTAGTTGTTTTCTTCTCTCTGTGTGAGAGTGTGTGTGTGTGTGTGTGTGTGTGTGTGTGCACATGTGAGGCCAGAGCAGGATATCAGGTGTCTTTCATTATCATTCTTTGCCATATTGTCTTAAGATAGATTCTCACTCCCCTGGAAGCTTACTGTTTAGGTGAGGTTGACTGGGCAGCAATCTCTTGGAATCTCTGCCCCTCAATGCTGGGATTACAGGATTTGCTACCATGCCTGGCTTGTCATGTGGGTGCTGGGGATGCAAACTCAGGTCTTTATGCCCACCTGATATTCTTGCTCACCAAACCAGCTCTGCCCCAAAGTGGTATATTTTGTGAAATATATTAATTTTCCTGATTATCATCTCTAATTTTAGTAATGTTGAAAATCAGAGTTTTGTATGACATTGCATTAATTTTTTCACTGGTTTCTAATATATTGGAATAGTGCTTCATTCTTTAAAATTTATATTTGTTTTAAAATGTCATCCTCAATACTTATTGGCAAAACCATTTTGGAAGTGAGCACACTGAAAATCATTTATTCCAGAGTATTTAGCTCAAAATTTTACTCTTGATTGAACTCTTTTCTTGAAGCAAAGGTATATTTTGTTATAAAATACTAAATTAGCTCCTTTTCCTTGTTCTTATATATAAATTTATGGGAATTATATAAATATATATATCTTACCACAATTTTTAAACTTTTTTTTTTTTTGAGACAGAGTTTCCCTGTAGTCCCAGCTGTCCTGGAACTCTCTGTGTAGACCAGGCTGGCCTTGAACTCACAGATCCATCTGCCTCTGCTTCCCAAGTGCTAGGATTAAAGGCATATACAACCACACCCAGTAACAGTTGGTATTCTTGACTTAATAAAGGATCTCGGAATTAACATGTTCACTCACTATTATATTATACACATTTTACAGAGCATGAGACAGGCGTGGTGGCACATGCCTTTAATCCCAGCACTTGGGAGGCAGAAGCAGGCAGGTCTCTGTGAGTTCAAGGCCAGCCTGGTCTACACAGTGTGCTCTAGGTCAGCTGGGACTAAAGAGAAACCCTGTCTCAAAAAGATCCCCCCAAATATATATAAACAAAAAATATATAATATATATAAAAATTAAGACTAAAAATAATAAATAAATAAATATATATACATATACATATACATATATATANCTTATTCAAGATGAAGCCTTAATAATTATGGAGGAGTACTGATGAGAGAGTTGGAGGCATGGGAGTACCTTGTATTAGAGAGGTTTTCTTAGGAGTTGTAATGGATGCTTGGAGCTCTTTCACAAGTTTTTTATCATTGCTATCTGGGTCCCTCTGAGTATTGATTTTGCCCATGGACATTTGCAGGGTTAGTCATCTCTAAATTAGTAGTTTTCACCTGAGCTGATTTTGTCCCCTACGGGACATTTGGCTATGTTGGGGAACATAGCTATGGATGCTACTTAGCATTCTATAAAAAAAAATTGGGGGGGCGTAACAATTTCAGTAGTGTTGAGGCTGAGAAATTCTGCTGTGAACAATAGTGCTGAACTTGTGGCACAAGATATTTGTAACAATCTCCCTTTTACTGTGTAATTCTGTTTCTTGATTCATGTGCTGCAATGGAAAAGAAATATGGCATCAAACACTCCTGATTTTTTTTTTATCACTGTCTTGCTCCCAAATAAATTATTTATTCCTCAAAATATCTTACATTTAAAGTTGTATGATTAATATCCTCAACAAATCAATATGAAAAGTGTTCATTTATTTTATAATTTTTTGTTTGATATCATTTTAAATTGTTTAAATTTTTTTGTGAATTAATATATAAAAATATCAATCAGTTTTAATCATCTTTATACCCCCTTCTCCACTGGCCCCTCCCACAGCCCCCCACTGGAATTCATACATTCTTTCATTTGTGTTAAGGCCTGTTGTTCTAAATTAGTATCCCTGGATGTTCCTCAGTACAAGTTCATCCACTGAGCTCTAGTCAGCCTATCCAGAGTCCTTCTCTTTAAGAAGACCAGCTCTTCCTCACCAACAGTGGTCAGCTGCCAATATTTCTTCAGCTGACTTTGTGTTCTGCTGCCCATTTCCCCATTTCTGTGCTGGGTTTTTCTCTGCTTCAGTTTGCATGGGTCTTGTGCATGCTGACACCATTGCTGTAGGTTTGTATAGCATGGTCCTAGGAGCTTGTAGGATTCTATTTTCATATGATCCTGCATTACCTCTCTGGGTCTTACAGTCTTTCCATTCGCACTTCAGCAGTGGTCCCTAGCCGTAGATAAGTGAAGCTTAATATAGGAAACCTGTCCATGGACCTACACTCTGCAGACTCTTAATCTCCACAGTTTGACCTGTTGAGTTACTGGCTTCCTTCATGAGAAAGCTTGAGGAAGCTTCCTTCATGAGAGTTAAGATTCGTAGTGTCCTTTTGGCCCCTTGTTGTATGTTGCATGAGCTGTAAGTATAGATGTTGCATATAGATGTTGCATATAAATGTGCCACTTGGGCTTGGGAAATTCACAGACAATGTCTGTATATGACCAGTTGTGTTATTCTGTAATAGTCTTCATCTGGGGCAAAAGAAGCTTCTTCGATGAGTGGTATCTGAGATATCTGTTCATTTATTTTAATGAACACCAAATAGAATGAACATATAGATACAGAATATAGTGTGGTAAAAGAAAAAAATAGTTATCAGCTTTTTTTTTCTGCCTGTTTTTTAGTAGCCCATGAGCTATGAATAATATTTTTGAATTATTGAAGAAAATTAAAAAAATTATATTTTGTAGTACATGCAACTCATGTGAAAGTTGAACCTCAGAGTACATAAAGTTCATTTACCTGCTGTCTGTTTCTGTGGGTGATTTCCTGCCAGAATATAAAAATCAAGCAGTTGTGTTGTGATGGAGACCATATGTGATCCTCTTATCACTTTAGACTGATGCTTGGCACAGTACAAATCACAGTGACATAGTTAAGACTTCCTGAGTGCCACATATGTTATTGTACTGAAAGCATTTCATTTATTTTTTTTTGTCAAGTAGATTATGGACTGTTTTGTTACAGATATAGATGGCAGAATACTAAACTTGGTCTCTAGTTGTATGTAACTAGAATTTTGTTATGGTGTAGTCAAGGAATTGACATTAATAAGTTGGAAGCTTTAGAAAAAAATGTAAAACAATTAGAGTCAGATGTTGTATTAGAAGGCAGTTCGAAGAACGCAAACTGTATAGGAGAAGTAGTTGATTTGTTAGATTGGAGGTAGTTTAGGTTGGGTTTTAACTGAATATATCTAATGGAAACTTGTAACTTGCTTGGTCAATTAGGAACTGTCTTGTGTTTAATCTTAAAAACGGCCCTTAAAGATTTGTCTCATGATTTAGAAAATCATCCATAAATCTTTTGCTGCATCATTTTATAGTTTAATGAAAAGATGGTAAGAAATAGTTTTATTTGTTCAATAGTCTCTAGTGTTTGTCAGAGTGGCAGAGACAAGAAACATCCTTAGAAAAGAACTATTTAAATGAGTGATTCGATTGGAGAGTTAAGAAGGGAAGAAGATAGAAATAAAGAGAAAAGAGTAAGAAAAAGGTCGTAGAGGAAAAAAGCAAGCCACAGAAAAGAAAAGATACTGATGAAGTAGGGATAGAGCTTTATTAAATTCAGCTCTGATGTAGCATGGCCCCACAGTGTGAGGAGCTGCTTCTTTGCCTTGTTACCTCAGGCGGGTATGGTAGAGGTGATGAGGACAGGCCCTGCGGTTGGGTCCTGAAGATCAAGTGAGAGCATACATAACGTAGAGCTTTATAAACAAAGCTATTCAGAACTGTTTTAATAACTTAGAGCCTGGGCTTGAAGTAGGGTTTTATTTTATCTACACCATAAACATTTAAAAGATTATTTACTCGGACAATTTCATATATGTATATAATATATTTTGATCATATGTACTCCCTAGACCCTCTTTTATCCCCCTCTTGAAATTCAGGTTTCTTGAGAATGCTCTGTAATCAGTATTATATTCATGTTTTATGGTATGGAATGGCCCATTTAAGTGAATTTTCCAAATTTCCATTTAAATTTCTTTTGTTGTTGATTTCCAATTTCACTTTATTAGGATTTGATAAGATATAAGGAATTACTTCAGTATTTTTTGTTGTTGTTAAAGACTTGTTTTATGGCCTAAAGTATGATCTATTTTAGAAAAATTCTACAGGCTAATGGGAAAAATGCACATTTATAGATGTCTGTTTAGGCATTTATTTATTTATTTATTTATTTATTTATTTATTTTTGGTATTTTTGAGACAGGTTCTCCCTAGGCATTTGATTTATAATGTCTTTAATTGTGTTGATTTTTTTTTTTTGTCTGAATGAGCAATCTGTTGGTCAGAATGTCATACTAAAAACACCAAGTTATATTGTGTTAAGGCCTATCTACCCTCTATGTCCGATAGTGTTTGTTTTTTTTTTAAATGGGGTGCTCTGATATTCAATGCATATGTATTTATAATTGTTATGTTTTCCCGTGCATATTTTTCTTTGCAAATACATAGTAGCATTTTTTGTGTCTTCTGACCAGTTTAGGCTTAAAGTCTGTTTTGTTAGATATGAGTATAGCAACTCTTGCTTGCATTAGGGTTGTGTTTGCTTGCTGTAGCTAAAAGTCCTTCTGGGGGTGGTGGTGCATGCAGACAATGCCTGGTTCCCTCCTGCCTTGGTCCCAGTGACAAACCATGGTCCAATTTCACCACAGTACAGTCTGGGAAAGCAGCGAGTTTACTGGGCTTCCTTACAGAGCAGTGGGTGAGAGTTTACTTTCAGGATTGTAGTGCTCCCTTCCTAAAGCTGTGCTGGAATGTCTCCATCTAGTCAGTCCTGGACAGTGACTTCCCCACAGCCATGCAAAATGGTGAGAAGGACTCACCATGGCTTCTTCAGTTTGTATACCTTTAGCTCCTCCCTCTCATGCAAATAAGGCAGACTGGTTGGTTGGAACCTGTGGCTGACTCTCCCTGCTCCTCCTTGCTTGTAGAGCTTAATAGTCAACAAGTTTGGGCTAGGCAAGCAGGAGCAACCAAGCTTGGGAAGAAGGCATTTGTCCACACTTGCAGTGTGATTTTCTAGCTTATCATTTTCAGTCTATGCGTTTCCTAGTAAGATCAGTTTCTTGCATGCATCAAATTATTAGGGTCTTTTTGAGACAGGATCATCCTGTAGCCTCAGGTGGCTTGGACCTCACTATAAAGAACAGGCTGGGGACTGGAGAGATAGCCTAGCGGTTAAGAGCACCGACGCTCTTGCAGAGGACCCGGGTTCGATCCCCAGCACCCACATGGCGGCTAAGAACCGTCTGTAACTCCAATTCCAGGAGAACTCCAGTTCCAGGGGAATCCGAGACCCTCTTCTGACCTCCGCGGCATTGCACG
>VZQC01002461.1:172723-248647 GCA_009823505.1 Rhizomys pruinosus
GTTTGGGGTTTCACGTTGAGGTCCTTGATCCATCTGGAGTTGACTTTTGTACAGGGTGAGAGGTAGGGGTTTAATTTCATTCTTCTACAAGTAGTGATCCAGTTTTGCCAACACCACTTGCTGAAGATGCTGTCTTTTCTCCATTATGGCTTCTTGGACCCCTTGTCAAGTATGAGATGGCTGAAATTGTATGTGCTCAGGTTTGGATCTTCGGTTTTGTTCCATTGGTCAACAGGTCTGTTTTTGTGCCAGTACCAGGCTGTTTTTATGACTATAGCCCTGTAGTATAGTTTGAAGTCTGGTCCCATTTCCCCACTTCTATGCTGGGTTGAGCTTGTCTGGTTTGTGCTGGAGTGGGTTTTGTGCCTGCTGTTGCCATTGCTCTTGAGTTCCCATCAGTAACCTATCAGCTGCCTAGAAACTGTTTTCTTTTGGTCATCCATGACCTCTGGCTCTTACCATCTTTCCATCCTCTCTTTCACAATGCTCAGTGAGCCTTGTGGCACAGAGTTTGATATCATTCTCCCACTCAGATAAGCACTCTGTAGTGTCTTATTCCCTGAACTTTGGTCGATTGTGGATTGCTGGCTTGATCGTCTGTTGCCTGAGGAAGCTTCTGTGGTGAGAGGTGAAGATGCATTGATATTCTTTCTGCCCCTGTTCCACTGTGTTCCTTGAGCCTTTGGTGTAGAGGTTGTATTGTAGATGTCATTTAGAGCTGGACACATCACTGACATTTATTTCTGCATTTGACCAGTTGTGGAATTTTGTAATAGTCTCCATCTATTTAAAAAAGTAGCTGGTTTGATGAGTGGTGAGAATTACACGTGTTTGTACTTTTGATTTGCATTTCCCTAATTACTAAAGTTGCTGACCACTTTTTAAAATGTTTCTTATTCTATGTGTTTGAGTGTATTGCCTGCATGTATGGAAGTGCACCCATGTTGTGCAGTGTCTGCAGAGGTCAGATGAGGGTGTTGAATTCCCTGGAACTGGAGTTGTAGACAGTTGTTGGCCACCATATGGGTCCTGGGAATTTAACCTTGGTCCTCTGCAAGAGCAGTCAGTGCTCTTAACCATTGAACCATCTCTCTAGCTCTAAAATTCATCTTTTTGTTGCCCCCCCACCAAAAAAACCGCTCCTCTCACCTTCAAGGATAGGCACTACCTTAGCATGAAAGGATGGAATAAAATAGTCCCTGCAAATGGCACTAAGAAACAAAGATGTGCTGTAATTCTAATATCTGATAAAATAGACTTAAAATTAAAATTATTAAGAAATACTGTCATTAAGGACTGAATCCATTTTATGCAGCCATAAATTATTTGGCCTGTGAATACACATTACTTTTCTGTAGTAAATTATCTTTGACTCTAATATAGAAGATACTCCTCAATCACTATAATATGTGAACATAGCAATAGTTTATTATCAATTTAAATTACCAAAATACTGAGTTCCTCTTTTCTTTAAAATAATAGAATAAGTGGGTTACTGTCTGTAGTCTAGGATTGTTACAGAGTAAATGAGGTAATGTATATAAAATATACTAATTACATTTGCTCAATGTTTACCAAAATGCCAGCCAATTTATTATATATGTTATGTTGCTTCATTTTAGCCTTCAAACAATGCTAATGATGTGGGCATTGCTATGCCAAACTATAAATGAGAACATAGCTTCCATGAGGTGAGGAATTTCCCAGTCCCATGTAAAAATGGGAAAAGCCAGAATGCAAACATGTTTATCTGAAAGTGAAAGTGTCATCTCTTTACAAAAAGCGTGCTAGGATATGACAAGCATTCATTTGCTTAGTCATTTGTAACCTTTCTGACTTTTTCTTTCAGTTTCTCTTTCTATTTTAAGAAATAAGACCTGCAGCATTACTAAGCCCCCTTGGGGTTGCTCTTGAATAAGGAATCTGCCTGTCTTCTAGTATTGAGAGTTTGTTCCTTAATATATCTCTGGGAACTGTGTTCTTGAGTTGGGCTTCACTCATCCTTTTATTCAGTGTATCCAGCTCCATCAGTTGGTGAACTGCAAGTTTGAACCCATCCTTACCTAATCAGAGAATCTTGCCCTTTGATCTCCAAGCCTAAGTACCTTATGCACACAATGTCAGCCTACTCAATTATTCTCACTGTTTTTAATGGGGATATGAATATGAATATGCTGCTTGAAGTGCTTTGATATGCTAATTCAATCACACCCACATTCGTTCTCTATCTTGGGTGGAGGGCAAAGTGGGAACTTAGGGATCAGGGTTAGGTGCCCAAGTCACAAGAGCCCATGGCTATGTGAACTTGTGTATATTATGAACAGTTTTTGGTGAAAGGTTGTAAATCTTTACTATAAAGGCTATTTACCCAACACTGCACAAGAGTACTTACTTTGATAGCTGGAGAGATGGCTCAGCACTTAAGAGCACTGGCTGTTCTTGCTGAAGACCTGGTTTTGAATCCCAGTACCCACATGGTAGCTAACAACCATTTGTAACTCCAGTTCCAGGGGATCTGACACCCTCTTCTGACGTCTGTGGGCATCACACAGCACGAGTCAATTTACGTGCAGGCAATATACTCATACATATAAAATAAAAACAATTTTTTTAAAAAAGAGTACTTTGAATATTAAAATGTTTTTGTGCTATCCAATAAGGTAAAGCATATACAAGTCACTGCTTAGCATTTGAGACATGACTACTGCAACCAAGGAATGGAAATTTTATGTAAAATTAGATTTGGTTACTGTTTTGCAAATTTCTATGTGTGTATTTTTTTTGGTATATATAAGTCAGGAGATTGAATATTACTGATATTGATGAAACTCTTCATTCTAGGTTGAAAACTTTAGAAGAAGAGCTTATGCAGACAAAGCAGATGATTTTAAACAAGGAGGATGCTGTCCTAGAGCTGGAGAAGAGAATTGAAGAATCTTCTAAGACTTGTGAAAAGAAGTCTGAGTGAGTAAAGGAAAAACCATTAAAAAAAAAAGTTTAATTGGTGCAGTTTTACATAAATAGTTGTTATATGCTATTATAGACACAGCATTTCCAGAAATGGAAATTATATTAAAAGTATGAAATGTTGTTTAGTTGAGTTAACTTTGTAGGACTCTAGAAAACTGATTCTCTATTTCTCTTTTTATATTTTATTTATTTATTGTTATTTCTTATGTGTATGTGTGTATTGCCAGCATGGGTTTGCTGACATTGCCTGCAGATGTCAGAAGAAGGTGGAACTGGAGTCATGGATGCTTTTTAGCTGGCATGTGGGTGCTGGGAATCAAATCTGGGTCCTTTGCAAGAGCAGCCAGTGCTCTTAACTGCTGATTCATTTCTCCAGCCCCTGATTCTATATTTGTACAAAATATGATGTGTCCTAGAAAAGTGCTTCCATGGTTTTGTAAATGGAATTCTTTGATCATATGTCTAAATGTTTTAATATTTTGAACTGTTTCATGAGAAATCCTTTGTTAAAAGCTGCCTTTATTTCTCTACATCTATTTTTATTAGACTTACTGTGAATTCCTTTGTAAAAAAGTGACAGAACACTATTACCTAGAAAATGGCTGTTATTGTATTAGAAGTTGGCAAATATGTAATTACGAAAGAGTGATCTGCTTCATAGAAACATGAAGTTGAGATCTACTTTGCTGTTTTGTCGTTCTGTTGTTTTCTGATTTCTGATTTGCAGATATCTTCCTGGGTCTTCTAGCTGTACTTGCTTTATATGTTCTTTTAAAAAATATCTTATTTATTTTGAATTATATATGAATCAATATATTGCCTGCATGTAGATAGTGTACCTGTGTCATGCTGTACCACAGAAGTTAGTAGAAGAGGTTGATCCTCTGGAATTGGAGTTACAGATAATTGTCAGCCATGTTGTGGGTTCTGGGAACCAAACCTGGGTTCTGCAAGAGCAGCCAATACTCTTAACCACTGAGCTATCTCTCCAGCTCCACCTTATACATTCCTGTCATGTGTGAGTGTGTGTGTGTGTGTGTGTGTGTGTGTGTGTGTGTGTGTGTTTCACCTAGCCCCAGGAATTCTCCTATTTCTGCCTTCCTAACACTGGGCTTATAGGTGCTTACATGCCTGACTTTTAAAAAATTTATTTGTACTTATCCTTTGGTAATTTTATACATGAGTAAAATATATTTAGATCATATCCACCTCTACCCCCAGTCTCCTCTTCTAACTTCTACCAACTTCATTTCATTATTCCTCTAACAACTCCTCCTCCTCCTCCTCCTCCTCCTCCTCCTCCTCCTCCCTTCACCCCTGCCCCAGAGTCCCATTAATGCTGTGAATGTTCATGGATGTAGGGCACCATTGACTGGACCATGGGCAACCTACTGAACTGCTATAGCAAAATGACACTTCAGTGACCATCAGCTTCTAGTAGGGCTCCAGCTAGGAGTTGGGCTTGTGAGCCCATACTTTCCGCATACTGGATTGTTAGTTGGCTTGATCTTGTGCAGGTATTGTTCTGACAACCACAGGTGCATGGAGTTTGTGAATGAAATAGCTCTGTCCTGTCTAGAACATGTTGTTCTGTGTCAATCTTCCCCACCTCTGGCTCTGACAGTCTTTCCATCTCCCTTCCACCTTTGAGCCTTATGGGCGAGGGGTGTGGTACAGATGTCCCATTTAGGGCTCAGTACTCTACAATCAAATATTCTCTGTTCTTTGGCCAGTTTTGAGTCTCTGTTTTAGCCTCCATCTTCTGCATAAAGAAGTATATCTGACAGAGGGGTGGAAGTTGCACTAGTCTATGGGTATAAGGATAAGAATTTAGTTGGCAGTTTGATCCTTTGCCCATTTAGAAGAATAAAAGGAGTAGGGCTTCTGACCTCACCAGTCACAGGTTCTTGGCCTGGTTTATGGTACAAGGCATTAGTTCCCTCCTGTCCCCCTATAAAGCTGTTGGTTAACCTAAATCATGTCAATATTGCACTAATGGGCATATCTTGCTAGGTTGGTCAGGTTGCCAGGTTATTGTAGCTCATAGGGTTCATAGATAGGTTAAGACTATTGATCACACCTTCCTGCACCATAAAAACTAACCAGTATTGGGCTGGAGAGATGGCTCAGCGGTTAAGAGCATGGACTGCTCTTGCAGAGGACCCGGGTTCAATTCCCAGCACCCTCATGGCAGCTAAGAACCGTCTTTGACTCCAGTTCCAGGGGAATCAGACACCCTCTTCTGATCTCTGTTTTGGGTTTGCACAACATGGGTGCACCAATACATGCAGACTACACTCATACACATAAAACAACAACAACAACAACAACAACAAAAAACAAAACAAAAAAAATACTAGCCATTATGGAGGAAGCCTCCAGGTCAATGGCAGCTTGATTTTTCCATTCCCTATATGGTCAAAGTTGTGAGACTATATCTCAAAGAGAAAGAAACAAACTTTATTATCTTTTATATTCCCAGAAATGTTAAATTATTATATACATTATTTTCACCCTTTCCTTTTAGATGGCCCTTATCTTACTTTTAAGTCTTGACTCCCAAAACATCAATCTTTATCCCTCCCCCATCTTGAGGTGCTGGTCATTGGACCCAGGGCTGACACATGCCAGGCAAGTCTGTATCACTCGGCTATACCTCCAACTCTCAAAGCCCTTTTTGTCTCCATATTTTTCCAGCTACTGTCTTTGCCTTCTCTTCTCTTAGTTTGAACTCATTCTAGGAGTAATTATACTCACTTATTTCCTCAATTTCTACTTAGTGTTTAACCCACATATATTAGCTTTTTCCCCTTCGCTATAGAAGTATGCATCTCAGAGATTACCAATGACTTCTGGTACGTTTTTGCTATCTTTTTTGACCTCTGAATCACACCTAGCTTTCTTAATCACATCTGCTCGTCTTTCTTTTCCTGTATCACATGAAATCCAAGATGCTAGGTTACCCTCTATTGGGTCACTCTTTTAACCATATTTTCTTCCACTTCAGCAGTCCATTTTGGAGTTTAGAAGGCATGATGTGCTTGTGACTCCTCTCCCTGACCTCTCTCAGGTGGTCTCCCAAAGATGACTCACATGTATTATTTCTTGCCTATGTGGCATGCCTCTTTTCGTGTCTTAGAAGTACTCCCATATTTCCTGTGTCTAAGGTTGGGCCAGTTTCTAAAATGACAAAAAAAAAAAAAAGTCTTACTACAGACTAGTCCAGCCTCAACCTCCTAGTTCAGTCTCAGTGAATCACTACCACAAAAAAGCGGACATTTTGATTGCCATATTTATCTCAATAAATACTGTACAAAATTTGCTTGCACTGTTTGAACTTCTTTCTATCTCTTGGAAACTAGCTCTCATTATCGTCAAACTGACTGTTACAACAATAGAACTTTGAACAAATGTTGTGTAATCTTTCATCCTGATCTATACAAGGTCATTCCCTCTTCCCTCTCTACAGTTATTCCTTTATTTTCTGTACAAAAATACCACTTTCAATCCCTTCTGCAAAGAAATACAGGATTTTTTTTCCCTAAATGTTTCCTAGGTATCACAGTTGTTGGCAAATTTAGGCGAGATTGGTTGTTCCCTTTTGCAGTTGTTTGCTGTGGATCATGAGATTGTTCGTTTTATTTTGGCAGGACCCAGGTTTTTGCATTTTGTTTCTTACTTTCATCTTTGGCAGCCCTCTCATTTCTCATTTCTTTGAAAATTTCATCCCCTGCAGTTTGCTGCGGGGCCCTTGACACATGCGCGCGTGAGGTCTTGTACCGTTAATGGCTCTCAAGCACGCTGCTCTAGAGCGGTGACATTTCAAGTCCATGGGGCATCGGAGGCCTGGCCAGCCAGGGTGCCCAAGGGGGGGGTGGAGTTGGCTTCAAAAGTGACCAGTCGTTCCTTTGGAAGCCATGCAGGCTAATAGCGTTCTTAGAAGAGTAAGTTAGAAGGGTTACACGGCAACTTTTCAGGGGTGAGTCCTAGTTAACCCATCCCATGAGCCTTTGCTACCATGGAGTTCATGTTAGCTTCAGGACATAAAATGAGTACTTAATATGAAGTATGTTATGTGACTAAACAGTTATTGCTAAATCTCATTAACTCTGGTAGACTGAACTCTGCCTTTGTGTTTATGTTAAAATATTTTGTTAAACAAATATCTATAAAATAATTTATATCTTTTCTTTTTTTAAGCATTATCTTAAGGTAGGCAGTGATGCACATGCCTTTAATCCCAGCATGGGGTATGAGGTACGGCAGGTGGATCTCTGATCTTTTTACTTATAGATGATTATAGATTAAAAGGTAGTTGTAAGGTATAATACAGCGAGAATGTGTGTCTCCTATATATTATTCCTTCTAGTACTAATATTCCAAAGCAAAACTATAAAATAACTTTAGACCTAGGTAGGGACATTGATCTGGTTATGAAGCAGATTCTTTCCTCACTTCCAAAAGTCCTTCATGTTGTACTTTTAAGTCATGCTGCCTTCTGTCCTCTCATCCCTTTGTAATCCTTGGCCTTTATTTTTGGGATGTGGAGCAGGATCTCAGCCACTCGCTAAGTAGACCAGGCTGCCCTTAAAGTCACAGAGATCTGTCTTTGCCTCTTGAATGCTGGGATCAAAGTCACTGCTACCATGCCCTTCCTGGGATTGGCTTTCTTTGTACAGATAATTCTTTGGAGTTTCTTCCAAGTACTTCAGTTCTTTTCCACTGTTGACTAGGAATTGATTTGCTCTTTGTTTTTTTTTTTTAATTTTTTAATTTATTTTTTTGTATGTGTATGAATGTACTGTCTGCATGTAGGTCTGTGCACCCATGTCGTGCAATGCCACGGAGGTCAGAGGAGGGTGTCGGGTTCCCCTGGAACTGGAGTTCTCCTGGAATTGGAGTTACAGACGGTTCTCAGCTGGGGATCGAACCCGGGTCCTCTGCTAGAGCAGTTGGTGCTCTTAACGGCTAGGCTATCTCTCCAGCCCCTGCTCTTTGTTTTTTTAGGTCTGCTACAATAAAATACTGCCATGTAGGTGTTAAAAAATGGAATATTTATTTTCTCACAGCTCTGGGTACCAAAGACTGAAATAAGGTGTTGACAGGATCAGGGTTGATCCTTTTGTGGACCCTGAGGAAGAATCTGTTTCGTGCCTCTCTTTTGGCTTTTGCTGGTGGCTACAGCATGAACATTCCTTGACTTAGGAACAGATAATAGAAGTGTCTCTCCACACTCCTCCATCTTTATGCCGTGCTCTGACCTTGAGTTTTCTCATTAGCCTAAGTTTCTTGTTCGCAGAAGATCAGCAGTCACGTGGATGAGGGGCCACTCTATTCCAGGTTATCTTCATTCTTCATAGTAATTCTATTTGTGACCAACCTATTTCCAAATGAGTTTTTATGTGGCTGCTGGGGATTGAACTCAGGTCAAGTGCTTTCCAGTTAAACTGTGTGATGGCTCTTGTTTTCAGTGTTTGTGTAAATGTAAGTTATAATTTTTCTGGGATAAATGCACAGCTCTGCCATTGCTAATTGTGTGATAGTACGGCCTTAGGTTTTTTTTGTTTTGTTTTTTGTTTTTTTTCCAACAGCCTTAGGTTTTTAAGGGCTGGCAGTATCATTGTCTATTCCCACTAGCAATATGTAAGTGGTCCAGTTTCTCTTCATCTTCACTGGTATTGGTGCTGTCACTGTTTTATATTTGAGCCAATCTAATAGATAGGTAATGATTATTGTTTTCATATATATTTCCCTAAGTGCTAATGTCATGGAACATCTTTTCTTTCTTTTTTTTTTTTTTAACTGGGTGCTGGGAATCAAACCCAGGTCCTCGGCAAGAGCAGTTGGCGCTCTTAACCATTGAGCCATCTCTCCAGCCCCAGAACATCTTTTCAATGTGTTTATTTGTCTTTTCTATTGAAACACCCACTCAACTTTTTCATACTGTTTAATTAGATTGCTTACTTCATTATGGTTGTATTCTTTATATAGTCCAGATATACTAGTGTTTTGCCAGATGTGCAATTTGCAAAAAAATTTTTCATTGTACCATGTCATCTTTTCATAGTCTCACTAGAACCTTGCAGAAATATTTATGCTTAATATAATCAATATATCTTATTTTACTTTTGTGATTTCTATTTTTGTTATCAAGTCTAGCAATTCTTTATTTAGCCCTAGATCTTGAAGATTTTTCTCTTTATTTCTATATAAAAGTTTAATAATTTTAGGTTTATATTTAAGTCTATGATCTGTTTTAAGATAATTTAAAATTATATGTATTAAATTTTCAATTAATGAAATATAATTGGACAAAATCATGAGCTTCAGATACTCCATGTAATAATTGAATATACATTTTTTGTGACTCAGCATATTTAAATTAATTACTTTGTTCATCACCATAACTACTCTTTGTTAGGTCTTATTTTGCTTTGCTTTGAGCTGAGAACATTAAAGCCTATTCCAAATACTTCATTCAGTAATGTAAACTGCAGTCATCATGCTATATATCAGATCTCCTGAAGCTGCTCATTTTACAAGTAGGAGTCTGTACCTTTTGGTGAACACCTTCACTTTCCAACCCAGTAACCACCACTGTATGGTATTTCTATGAATTTAACAGTTTTGTAGGAAAATGAGATGTAGAGTCTTTGTCTTTCTCTGACTTATTTCATTTAGTGTAATGCTTTCCAAAGTCCTCTCTGTTGTCACAAATGGAAGAATTTCTCTTACTTTTAGTGACTGAATAATATTCAGCCGTCTATTTATATACCACAATTTCTGTACTCATTGAAGATTTTGTGTAGCTGTGAATCAAAAAAAATTAGGACATAGGTTGTGGTTTAGTTTTCCTTATAGAAGAATACTTTTTATATCCTATTTTGTTCAAAAGGCGATTTTGCAACTTTAAACTGTTTTGCCTATTTATAAAAGCCAGGTACACATATTTTTGTAAGTCTATCTCTGTCTCTATAGTATCCCTCTGTTAATACTTAGTGAGAAAAATAGGGATAAATATGAGTTAGGCTGTTCCAAGACCACCTTATGTCTGGAGATAGATACGGTATATAATTGTACTAAAGGCTAAGATTTATTACAGTGTTTTATAATACACATATCTGTATAACTATATAGGCATACAGCCCTATTTTATTTTTCAGACACAGCCATATTGTTACAGAAAATGACACAGGCAGAAGCTGGAGGAATTTACTTTTAGATTTTATTTATTTATTTTTAAAAGAAGGCTTAGATGGGCAGGAGAGATGGCTCAGCAGTTAAGAGCACTGGCTTCTCTTGCTGAGGACTAGTGTTCAATTCCCAGCACCCACATGCTGCTAACAGCCATCAGTAACTCCAGTTTCCGAGGAACTGGATTCTCTCTTCTCTCTTCCTTGGGCATTGCATGACAGTGATGCATTTACACACATGCAGGCAATAGACTCATGCACATAAAAATACTACATAAAATATTTTTAAAAGGGTTATACACAGTTCAGTGGTCTTACAAGAGTGAAAATGTAAGGACTATATGATGTAT
Source organism: Rhizomys pruinosus (assembly GCA_009823505.1). Taxonomy (NCBI): domain Eukaryota; kingdom Metazoa; phylum Chordata; class Mammalia; order Rodentia; family Spalacidae; genus Rhizomys; species Rhizomys pruinosus. The sequence goes on from VZQC01002461.1 coordinate 183,237, forward strand.
AGGAGAGTTATTCATGATTCAGTGCCCAATGACTTTATTCAAGAACATCTGGGAACTTCTCTGTCTTACTGTATACCAACAAATACACAAGTGTTGAGTGCATCATAGACCATATTATCTGCACAATCTAGACACAATTTTGTACATGTGTAGGAAATTATTTTCTTTTTTCCTTATTGTTATTAAACTTTTTCCATAGGTCATGCATCATTTCTCAATGGAATATAGAGTCACTTCCCTTTCCATGCCCCCCATCCCACCCAAGTCCCTACACTCTGCCATACATGTCCTGCATCTTTGTCTGAGTCTTTTCAGAGTTTTTTTTTTTCAGTTCTTTTGTTGTTGTTCTCTCCAACTTGTATTGCTACTGTATATATACACATATATACATACATACATACATACATACATACATACATACATACATATACATATCACTTGAATTGGAGGATTTTATTTTCCCTAAAAGATGTCATGTTTTCCTTAAGGAAGTGCTCAAAGGTTCCTCATTGGCAATCCCAAACTACCATTACTCCTGCACTTTTGCTCCACGTGGGGGTCTTTCCCTCCCATGGTCCCCCAAATGAAGTCCAGTAAGCACACGTCTTGTCTTGATCCCCCTGCACTGGTCTCCATGATACAGCCGAGGTAGTCTAACAATGGCAGTCTATATTCTGATGAGACTGACATCCCCTTAGCTGTTTAGTCTACAAGCTGGGTATCTCAGTAGTCCCCATCTGGCATTGAAGGTTTAGAGGATTCTTGGAGAGACATGAGTCCTCAGTCCATATTGGAAGGTTACAAAGCTGTGTCTCATGTCTTTGAGGAGTGCCAAAAGTGGTGTGACAAAGGGAGTATATTGTATTCCCCTGGAAGCAGGAGTTCTTATGATATGATTTGGAAATCCAAAGCTTCTCACAAACTCAGTCATAGTAATTAGAATACATACATACAATGATATACATGGACAAGAATAGTACTTCAGAAGCAGTAAGCATGTTCAACATTGTAGGTGATAGGATGTCCCTCAAACTTTCAGAATATGTATGAATGGCAAAATGACTGACAGCTGCAAAACCTACTATAGAGGAAGCAAAGGGAATGAAAAGACAAAAAATGAACTTTAATGGTCCTAAGATCTTAAATGGTCCAAAGATTGCAAATATTGGTGAAATAGTCATCTCTTAAAGAACAACTCCCACTTGGAATAGATGATCCCACGAGCAGGTCTTAGAGTAACTAGCATCTCAGGGTGAGAGAAAAAAATGGATTATTCTAAGATTCATAGAGTTAATGTCTCCTCTAGTTATAGGATACTTTGGGATCTGTATTAATTATTTTTCCATCCCTGTGATGAAACCACCTGACACAGACATCTTCAAGGAGGAAAAATATCTTAGCTCATGGTTTCAGAGGTTCAGACTATGATTTCTTGGCCCTATGTACTTGTTCAGAGAGACTTGTGGTTGCAAGAGTATGTAATGGAGGACAGTGTTCACATCAGGGCAAACAAGCAGAGAGAGTACCAGGAAACAACCAGGGGTAATTTACTTCCCAGCACCTGCCACCAGGGACCGGCTTCCTCCAGCTAGGCTCCACCTCCCAGTTTTTCTAGAACCTTCTAAAATAGCACCATTAGCTTGGACCATCCATCTAAAACAGTAGCTAGTAGAAGACATTTTAGATTTAAACCATGCCAAGGTCATTTGAAAGACCTCATTTATCATCCAGGATAAACCATGGTCAAATAGTAGTAGTACATAAAGATTAGAAACACCAGGCAGGCGGATCTTTGTGAGTTCAAGGCCAGCCTGGTCTACAGAGTGAGTTCCAGGCCAGCTGGGACTACAGGGAGACCCTGTCTCGAAAAGACCAAAAAAAAAAAAAAAAATATTAGAAACACCAGCCGGGCATGGTGGCACATGCATTTAATCCCAGCACTCAGGAGGCAGAAGCAGGTGGATTTCTGAGTTCAAGGCCAGCCTGGTCTACAGAGGGAGCTCCAGGCCACCTGGAACTAAAGGGAGATCCTGTCTCAACCCTCCCCCCCAAAGGATTAGAAACACCATGAACAGTCATTTGTAAAAAATAGTGTTCATTTTTAAAATGGTGCAGAGGGTATGATTTGAGACCCTATTTTAAATTTCAATATTTTGTGATAGCTTACCCCTTTCTGTCTAAATCACTAAATGAAATTTCTAGTAGGATTTGTATACATTTCTCTTGCTACTTTAACAAACTACCACAAACTTCAATGCTTAAAAACAAAACAAAACAAAAAAAAACACCCATTTTTCCGGACTCTGAGTGACTCTTACAGACCTCAACCTAAGCATTGATAGGGCGGCTGGGGGCTTCTTCACTTTGTCAGTCTTCTCTGGACTAGCTGTATTCCCTTGCTTTTGGCTTCACATCACCTGCCTCTGGCCCACTATTTTGGCTGTCTCATAAGGGTGGTTCTTTATATACTGGACTCTCCTGGATAATTCAGGGTAATCTCTCCTGAAAATTCATATCTGGAAATTATCTATGCCATGTAAGGGAATTTATTTATTGGCTCTGCAGATAAAGACATAGTCATTTTTTAGGAATCATGTTTCAGTTATTTATTGTCATAAATATGTGTTAAAATTTTTTTATCTGGGCTGGAGAGATGGCTCAGCTGTTAAGAGGACCACTGCTCTTGCAGAGGACATGAGTTCAAATTCCAGTACCCACATGATGGCTAAGAACCATCTTTAAGTCAGGCATGGTGGTACATGCCTTTAATCCTAGCATTTGGGAGGCAGAGGCAGGTGGATCTCTGTGCGTTCAAGGCGAGCCTGGTCTACAGAGTGAGTTCGAGGCCAGCTGGGACTATAGGGAGACCCTGTCCAAAAAACAATTTGTTTTATCTGGCCAGTTAATTAATATTTACCTTTTGCAACTCTTATATGTCTTATATATTATTTCATATTTCATTTTTTTCAAACCGTATTTTCCTTCTTTTAATTTCTTATTGTATTTTCCTGCTAGTCTTTTTGAAGGAAATTATAATAACAAGGAATTTACCATATTATTTTCAAATATACCTCCCAAATAATTTTGCCAGCACTTTATAAATTATTCAGTTTTTGACTAATCCTCTAGGTTTTGGGAAAATATATTATAATATTTTAGTTGATATATTTGGAATGGTTTTACTGTCCTTATGATTCTGTGGTGCTTTGGTTTTGGAGTGTGTTTATGGTTTGTGGTGTGTGCGTGCGTGTGTATTTGGTATATAAAAAGAAGAAATCCCTAAGAATCTCAAAGTATATGTAATCTTTTCTAGGACCCGGCTCAGATAATTTTTTTGCACAAAATGACTGTCTTAAAAAATTAACTTTCTCTGAAGGGATTTTGCTCAGAAATCAAAATGCCAGTTTGTTGCAAAAAAAATGCAATACCAACTAATAAGCAAGGCAGCATGATTTTACTAAGAAATCTGTGCAGATTAAAAAAAAAATAGGTCACAGATTACTGATGATGATGGTACACGTGGTAGTCGCCGCTTATTGAATTCTGCTTGTTAGAGCAATCTGTCTTCTGGACATTTCCAGGTCTCCTACAAGTGTTCTTAATCATAAGCTCTATTTTCCCAGCTTCTTTTTATTCTCTGAAATTCCTTGAAATATTATTGAGGAGACTGTAGCTTTTTCTGCTGTAGTGACTGAACTGGTACTCTCAAAACAAAAATTGCCAGTTAATTTTCAACTACCTTTCTTAGTTATCGTTATGTCTATAAATACTTATTTAGGTTATGTTTTGATCCTTTATGTTTCAGAAAATAACATTTTCTGGCTTTACTATCTAATTCTGAAGCATCCTCTACTTTATAATCTATTGTTTCTTTTTTTAGAAAATAGATTTTTTTATTATTTTTATTTTATATGTATGAGTATATTGCCTGCATATATCTATTGCAACTGTGTTGCACAGTGCTCATGGAAGTCAGAAGAGGGGGTCATATTAACTGGAACAGGAGTTAGGGATGGTTATTAGCCACCATGTGGATGCTGAGATTTGAACCTGGGTCCTCTGCAAGAACAATCAGTGCTCTTAACCACTATGCCATCTCTCCAGCTGCAATCTCCTGTTTCTTATGCAGCAATACTTCTCAGTAGTGAATGGCAGTGTTCCTTTAAGATACTTGTATTCTGTATGTGTGAGTAAAGGCACTATCACTACATGTTTCCCTGCAGCCTTATTGTAGGTTTCTTTGAAATTGTCATTGAGGGCAACCCCCATTTGCAGCATGTTGGTCATGATGGAAAGATTTGTACACTTAATGCTTACTCACTCAGCCATGTTCAGATCTGAATTCTTGTAATGGTAGCTTTCCCTGATTCCAAACATGCATGTCTTACAATATACACACAACTTGGTGTCCAGGCCAGCTTAAGTTTATTAATTTTACCTGAGGCACACTTCATACCATAGCTATTTTATTCTTCAACTTAGTATTTTGATATGTCTTTTTCAATCTGTTGAAGCCCTACACCCCTAAAACTAACTGCTGATGAGGTAGATGGTTTATGTATAAAAGAAAATGTGTGACAGAGATCACAATATATTGGAAAGCATCTTGAATGTTTCAAACACTTATTTTTCCATTTTGTTAATGCCCACATTCAACCACTATTATTATTAAAATCTATTTAGTTTTGTATACCTTATGATTCTAAAAGAATGCTATATAGGAAAATGAAAGCTTAATTACATATATGTAGCTTAGGTTAATGCTATTACTTTTTGCAAAATTGAAATAATGTTTACTTATTTTATTCTTTTGTAGCATTGTTCTTCTTCTGAACCAAAAACAGACACTTGAAGAGCTGAAACAATCAGTACAGCAGCTGAAATGCACTGAAGCAAAGTTTACAGCACAAAAAGAATTGCTAGAGCAAAAAGTGCAAGAAAATGATGGGAAAGAGCCACCTCCTGTAGTGAACTATGAAGAAGATGCAAGATCAGTAACATCAATGGTAAGCTCAGGAACCATGTGACATGGAAAATGGAAAGAGTAGTACCTGGAAAGTGAGTGAAAAGGAACATAAATCAGGTTTGCTGTACCAAATTCTTTTTTTTTTAATTTTTTAAAATTTTATTTATTTCTGTTTGTGTATGAATGTAGTGTCTGCATGCAGTTCTGTGCACCCGTGTCGTGCAATGCCACGGAGGTCAGAAGAGGGTGTCGGATTCCTCTGGAACTGGAGTTCTTCTCCTGGAATTGGAGTTTCAGACGGTTCTCGGCCACCATGTGGGTGCTGGGGATCGAACCCGGGTCCTCTGTAAGAGCGGTCGGCGCTCAACCACTAGGCCATCTCTCCAGCCCATCAAATTCTTAATCTTATTAATATGCAGGTCTCATTAGATTTGTTTATAAATGCAAAGTAGAGTTGTCAGTCACCTCAGGTAACCTGGGAGAACACTTCAGGAGCCACCTGTAGAGTCAGAGGAGAAAAGCTCTTCTGTTGCCTTCAAAATTGAAAAAGAAAGACCGAAGTTGTTTTTATTCCTGGAGACAGCAGGAAGGTAGGGCATTGTATTTAAGGTAGAAGTAACAATAAAGAGAAAGCTATGTATGAAGCTTTTTATTCTTAAAAATAGCAAAATTTTGTTTAACTCACATTGGTGGTATGCTAATTTTTTTCACAGAATAAAACACTGATTGTTTAAGAATGTCTAGGACCAATCAATTATCTATCTGTCTATCTATCTATCTATCTATCATCTATCTATCATCTGTCTGTCTATCTGTCTTCTGTTCTTACTAAGGAACATTTTTGCCCAACAGGGAATATTTGGCATTGTCCCCAGACACTTTTTTGTTGCAATAACTGATGGATACTCTTATTACCTAGACACAGTTAAGCATCCTATTGTGCATGGAATAGCCCTTGTATTCATAGTCCCAGTGAAATATTATTCAGTCCAAAATGTCAGTAGTGCAGTGGTTGAAAAAGCCTGAGGTGTATCCTTTTATTTTTCTTTATTTTTAAAAATATTTTGTTATTTATTATTATTTTTTAATTTTTTTAAATTTTATTTATTTTTGTATATGTATGAATGTACTGTCTGCGTGCAGGTGTGTGCACCCGTGTCGTGCAATGCCGCAGAGGTCAGAAGAGGGTGTCGGATTCTCCTGGAATTGGAGTTCTCCTGGAATTGGAGTTACAAACGGTTCTCAGCCGCCATGTGGGTGCTGGGGATTGAACCCGGGTCCTCTGCAAGAGCAGTCAGTGCTCTTAACTGCTAGGCTATCTCTCCAGCCCCTATTTATTATTTTTATTTTATGTGTATGAGTGCATTCTCTGCATGTAGGTGGTATTGTGCAGTGCCCAGGGAGGTCAGAAGAGGGCATTGGATACCCTGGAACTGGAGTTATGGATGGTTGTTAGCTGCCATATGGGTGCTGGGGATTGAACCTGGATCCCTCTGCAAGAGTAGCCATTTCTCTTAACCTCTCAGCCATCTCTCTAGCTGCTCCTTGCATTTTTCATTTTTCTGTGGGTAGCTTTATGATCCAAAGATTATGGCTAAAGGTAATATTTTAGTAATTTTCAGGTTATGTGGTTCTAAATAATAAAATGTTTTAAATAAATTAAAATATCTCTACAGACAAAAATTGGCTGTATTTAAAACTGTAGTAATAGAGAAATGAATATGAAGTATTAAAAATATCAGAGTTAGATAGGGTAGGAGGTGCATGACTATATCAAAATAGAGCCTTACAGAGTCCTGGGACCTTGCTCATATGAACTATAACAAAGGTGTCAGCATGCTCAAGAGCCATGCAGATCCAGGTAGGGAAAAACCTAGCACAGAAATTCTGTAAGTGGGCAGCAGGCCACAGTCTTAGCCAAAGAACTATTGGCATCTTATTACTGCTAGGTGAGGAAGAGCTGACCTTGAAGGGAAGAACTCTAGATAGGTTGACTTGATCTCAATGGATGAACTTTCACTGAGGGACATTTGGGTACAGTAACTTGACAAAATTGTCCTTAACATCAATGACAATACCTAAAATGCAGTGGGGGACTATGGGAAGGTGCCAGTCGGGAGGAGGTATAAAGATGACTAGATGTTCTGTATGAAATACACATAAATTCACTAAAAAAAGATTTTTAAAATGTACACATTCTGAAATATTTCTGTTTGACCATCAAAAAAATGACAGTTACTGCTCTTTTCATTATTGATTTAGTCATACTGGTCTACACATCACTTTGTGAGTTGTAGTTTGTTTTCTAGTATCATCCTGCCTATCAGGCTCTTCACACATAGAACAAGGGCCCTATGACTTGATAGATGTCTGACATATGTGTACATATGTATTTCAGAGGAACTCAAATTTGTTTCTTTTGCTAGGCTTTTGAAAACCTTAAATGTGCCAGCTATGGTAGTACATGTCTTGTAATTTATTTTAATCAGTTGTATGTGCAGATAACATATGTTGGTATTATGATAAAACAAAAAGTTTTTACTCAGGCTGGAGAGATGGCTCAGCGGTTAAGTGCACCGACTGCTCTTGCAGAGGACCCGGGTTCAATTCCCAGCACCCACATGGAGGCTAAGAACCACCTTTAACTCCAGTTCCAGGGGAATCCGATGCCCTCTTCTGACCTCTGTGGCATTGCACGACACGGGTGCACCAACCTACATGTAGACGTACACTCATACACATAAAAAATAATAAATTTAAAAACAGTTTTTACTCAAATTGCTAGACATTAACTATTCCCAGTGGATAACTATAATTAAAATCTCAGCTTTCAAATTTAAAATATAATAAATTATTTATTTATTTATTTATTTATTTATTTATTTATTTATTTATGCTTTTGAGACAGAGTCTCCTGTAGTCCTAACTGGCCTGGAACTTGCTATGTAGACCAGGCTGTCTCACCTCAGTGACATTTGCCTGCCATCACCTTCTGAGTGCTGAGACTAAAGGTGTCCACCATACCCCACAAAGAATTTGTGATCATTTGGAGTTTAATCTTTAATAATCTTCAAAGAAAAGGTCTGTTCTTCAAATGAGAAAAAAAAACAGCAGAGAATAAATAATAAAGTTTAAGAAAGCTAACTTCCATTTAACACCTTCAATTTCTTATAATAATTATTTCTTAAGTATATTACCTTCTTAATTTAGTGTTACTTATTTCATTTTCTGCAATTCATTTTCAGTAATTGAAATATTAATTATAAATCTTTTTTATTTGTTGAAACAGTGTCTTTAGGAAGTCTTTAACTAAAAGTTAAAATATAGCCAGGTGTGATTGGTGGTATATACCATTAATTCCAGTACTTGTGAGGCTTAGGCAAGAAGATGGCAAGTTAGAGGCTGTTCTAGTTTGTCTTCCATTGATGTGACAAAACACTCTGACCAACACCAACTTGGGGAGGAAAGGGTTTATTCAGCTTACATCTCCCAGGTCACAGTTCATCACTTAGGGAGCCCAAGGCAGGAACTCAGGGCAGGAACCTGGAGGCAGGAGCTGAAGCACAGGCCATGGAGGAGTGCTGTTCACAGGCTTGCTCTCCTGGCTCATGCCCAGCCCGCCCTCTTATACAGTACACAACAACCTGCCCAGGGTGGCACTACTCATTGTGGGCTGGGCCCTCCCACACTGCTCGACCATCAAGACAATACTCCACAGATGTGCCCCCTGCCAATCCATGGAGCCAATTCCCAACCGAGGCTCCCTCAACCCAGGTGTGTCAAGTTGACACTAAGCTGTCCAGCACAATGACCCCTTGTCAACTTGCACACAAAACACCTCACTATTAAACCACCACCTTTCAGTTCTTATCCCCAGTATGTGTTAACATTAATCAACAACCTAAGACAGTACAACCTTAAAAGCCCCACAGTCCTTAAAAAAAAAAAACAATAAAAAAAATTTACAGTCTTTTAAAAGTCTCTAACTGTGGGCTGCTTGTAAATCCAAAACAAGTACTGTCTTATTTCAAAGGGAAGAATCAGGCACTCTAAACAAACCTAGTCCAGCCAGTAGCCCAGGCTGGACACCTGGGACTCACTCACAATCTTCTGGGCTCCAAAGGGTTTCGCAGGCCCAGTGCCGACTCCACTTCTCTGACTCTGCTCCACGCACACACAGCTCATCTCTCAGGCCCAGCTGACTCCATTCTACACCTTCCACTGCTCTCTTGGGGGCTCCCACGTTCCCGGCATCTCCAAAAGCTGCGGTCACCACTGAAACTGAGGCAGCACCTTCACCAATGGTTCTTTCTGACCTCTCCTGGTGCAAAGCCTCACTTCTCTCCATGACCCCTGCAATCCTGGGGTCCTCACTTCAACCAAGGTGCACTTCACCAATGGTCTTTCCTGACCTCCACAGTGCCAACCTCGGCTGCTTCTCTGACCCCCTCAAATTTCAACACCGGAACCCTATAGGAGACTCTTACACACTACCAAGTCCTGCTTCTGGCTTGAGTGGAGGCTCAGGCCCCTTCTCGAACACAGCTTCTGTGTGCTGACCTGAAGAAATTCTTCCCAGAAGTTTCACACAGTGATGCTGGTCTTTTGTTACTTACACTGATTTTTCAGCCCCAACTAACCAGCCTCAATTGTCCCAGTACAACAAAGACTTTCACTTCAGGTTCTGGCTCTTGTTACTTACAGCTGATTCTTCAGCCCAGGCTGACCAGAACCCACAGAATCACAGTCCTGATGATCTCTGCCCCCTTTGAAACTAGAAACCTCAAAAGCCAGGCCTCCATCTTCTACAAATCCTTCAGCAAATCGCTCCAAGCTCCACAGCAATGTCTTTAGGCATTCAATGATCTTCCCACCCAAAGTTCCAACGCCTCCACAATCCTTCCCCAACACCCAAGGTCAGGTCTGTCACAGCAATACCCCCATCTTCTGGTACCATTCTGTTCTAGTTTGTTTCCACTTGCTGTGACAAAACACTCTGACCCAACCACCACTTGGGAGGAAAGGGTTTTATCTCAGCTACACATCTCCTGGGTCCCAGTTCACTCACTTGGAGCCCACGGCAGGAACTCAGGCAGACCTGGAGGCAGAGCTGAAGCACAGGCCATGGAGGAGTGCTGTTCACAGGCTTGCTCTCCTGGTCATGCCCAGCCTGCCCTCTTATACAGTACACAACAACTGCCCCAGGGTGGCACTACCTCTTGTGGGCTGGGCCCTCCCACACTGCTCGACCATCAAGACAATACTCCACAGATGTGGCCACAGGCCAATCCAATGGAGCCAATTCCCCAACCGAGGCTCCCTCAACCCAGGTGTGTCAAGTTGACACTAAAGCTGTCCAGCACAGAGGCCCAATGGGTGACATGGTAAAACTCTAGCTCAAACCAAACAGAACAAAAATGAAAATTCTGTAATCCTCTAATTGAAATAAAGTCATGTTTTTAAAAGAACACTGTTATGTATGTAGTTGAAAGGAACAGAATTATATTTTATAAATCAGATACCATGTCCCATAAATTGATAACAATTTAGTGATTTTCCCTATATGCTATAAAGAAGGACTACATCTGATCCATGATTCTGATCACTTCTACGATCTATTTATATCAGTGAAATCTTTGCAGTCCTCTCTTTTCATGTAACATTTAGACTATCTATATTCAGTTTACTTGAAAACAATAAAAATAGCAATGATTCATTTATTTTTTTCTAGAGTGAGTGCTTAAGCATTGTAATATTCCAAAATAAGCTTAGAGATATGGAGGGAGGGAGGGAACGAAAGGGAGAAGAAGAGGGGAAAGGAGCAGCGGTCCCGTGTCCTCTCATCTCCATTGTCTAGATTTAAATATCTGTCTATCTGTATGTCTGTGCATAGAGGGAGACATGAAGGCAGAAAAAGAACCCTTGGGGAAGGAAAGAGCCACTGGGAGGGCTGAAGGGCAGAGAAGGAGGATCAGCAGTCTGCAAACCCAGGGTTATTTATATTATACTTCAGTTCTAGCTCTTGAGGTTAGAACACATTACCATCTGAGTCAGGTTAGGAGTGTGAACACTGTTGGATTCTCTTGCATAGTGACACGAATACCAGAATTTCCCAATAGCCATGTAACTTTCAGCTGTGCTCGGGCATCATTTTTTATTTATTATTTATTTATTTTATTTATTTTATTAAGCGCAAATTTTCTTTGGTTTGCCTTATTAGCTGTTAGTTGAAGTAACCTAATAAAGCTTATTTTAGTAAAGGGCAATCTATGCAATTGAGTAATTCTACTTTCCTTTTCACTAAGAATTACCTATTTTTATGGTTCTTGACCCATATTAATGATTTTTTTTTACAAAAGGATTTTTATATGTCAAAATCTATAATATATCTATATATATATATAATAATTGATGGTACCACATAATGAGTTCTACTTTTACAATGTTTAGTTATTCTATATTTTGATTGTTTCTAAAATTGTATGTTTTGTTTAAGCCCTTTTGCTAGACTAATACACAAGTTACAATTATCTTCTACATATGTTAGTGAGTTAGCTTTGTTTAGTTGTAATACAGTCTCATTGTGCTGTATTTTCAACCAACAAAATATGTCAAGTTTAAAAAATTGCCTATCAGTATGACTCAGTAGTGATGCATTTTACTATAGTCTCTGATATTTCAGGCTTATGCTTAAAGTACTAAAATGGAGTTGAATGAATCAAAGCATGTTGACAGTATTGTTAAGAATTTTTTTTCCTGCTTTCATTGTGAGATGCATCTTCTTTCAGTGCATACATAGATGTCAATTTTGAGCCTTGCTCAGCCAATACTAGTATACTGATAAAAAGACTAGAGTAAGAGAAGACCTGACTTACTTGGTCTCTGCTCTGTCACTGAAGTCCGGCTTCTTTACCTTTCTGAGTTAACTTTTCTGTAGAGGTAGGTATTAGTATCTATGGTCTTACTGGTCTTATGGGATATTCAGAACACAGGATATTGGTCTTATTGTAGTGATACTATAAAGAGGTAATTTGTATAAATACTTTATATCTTAACAATGCTTTAAAAAACACATGGTCTACCTTCAGTCTTTTTTAACATAAACATTTTTCTTTTTTTTTTTTTTTTGGTCTTTTTGAGCAGGCTCCTGTAGTCCCAGCGTCCTGGAACTCACTTGTGACCAGGCTGGCCTGAACTTGTCATGAAGACTAACTGCCCTGCCTCTGCTCGTCCCAAGGTTTATCGATTAATAGGCGTGCGCCACCTTCCTACGAATAAAATTTTTGTCTGTAGTTCATGTAAGTTACACTAAGCATCATGCTGCTCGTTGTATTCTTAAGAATGAATTATAGATTTATGCAGCATTATTGTATGTATTTCTAATTGGTAAGGCAAAGCCTCATGTAATTTCTTCGAATAAGTAGTGTATGCAAATGGACATGTACATCAGCCTGAGTGTTTCTTCCTTAGTCCCCAGTTTTCTTCCTCAGAAACTACTTTCCAGAAGCATCATATGCAAATAAAAGCATACATGTAAATTATCCTGTTTATTGTACACAAATGGTAGGGCATCCATTAGAGTTACATATGTTGCTCTTTCACCTGAATTGTGTCTCAGATTTCAATGTTTAACAGATTGTAGAATAGACTATAGTTTTTAAAGAGCATGCAAGCTCCTTTCCTCTTTATAGAACTGGACACTTAGCTAGAAGTTGCGATTTAACTGGTAAATGATTAAGCTGAAGGAAAAGGTGACTCCACTCTCCTCACCCCCATCAGAACCCCCCCCAAAGACCGACCCTTGAGGACCTAGCTCCTCCAACTTGACCTGGAAACAACGAAAAACCTGTTGGTTAATACCTCCTGGATAACTGTGTGGCTTAAACATTCCGGTCTCACAAAAGGAAAGTCAAACCAGTATTATATCAAATACATCCAGGCTTAAGACTAGAGATACAGTAGACTGTCACAGAGCCGACATACGAATGAGAGATCCTTAGTTAAATGGGTATGGACGATATAGCAAAAAAGATATAAGGAGAGTACTATGTGTTTTGGGCCTCGTCACTTCATTCTTTACTGGCAGTGCATCAACTCTGTGGCTGCCACACTTTTGGCGTCCTCAAAGACATGAGACACAGCTTTTTTTTTATTTTTTTATTTTGTTATTTTTTATTGATGCTATGTGTATTTCATACATCATTTTCCATTCAGTTCAGGCATATATCCCCTTCCCTTCCCCCCCCACCCCTACCCATCCCAGATCCTACATTTCTGCCATAAGTTTCTGCAGTCTTTCTCTGCTTTTTTGTTTTGTTTTTGTTTTCATTTTTTTACAATAAGTGAAATAATTTGTGAGTACAAGCATCTTTCATGTAAAACCAATTTGCAAGCAGTTGTGCCCAACCCACACAGCTCATGGGTCCCACCATCCAGCAGGGGGGCTTGTATGTTCAATCAAGTTGATCAAATGAGTGTCCAGTTCTATATTGTTGTAGTTTCACCATTAACCCCAATCGCAGCCCTTACATCTCTACCACGCCCCCTCTTCCGCAGATTGTTCCCTAGGCTTAGAAAGGGGCACAGGTGTGGATGAGAAGCAAAACAGTCTACTTTCTCTGGAGCTGATTGTCTTGGTGCTCTAGTCAGTTCTGGCTGTTTTCTTTCATGGGCTGCCAGCTTGTCCAGGCATAACTTTCTTCCTACTAATGAGCCTGCAATTCGATATATAGGTATTTAAACAGTATAATTATTCGATCCTACTAATGAAGGCACATCAATTAGATATATAGGTATTTAAACAGTACTATTGTTATGAGGTTACTTGGTATAGACACGCTTTTCTAACCCTCCAATATGGACTGAAGACTCAGTCTCTCAAGAATCCTCAAACCATTCAATGCCAGATGGGGACTACTGAGATACACAGCTTGTGGACTAAACAGCTAAGGGGATGCCAGCCTCTCAGAATATAGACTGCTATTGTTGGGCTACCTGGGCTGTATCATGGAGGCCAGTGCAGGGAGATCGAGACAGGACATGTGCTTACTGGACTTCATCTGGGGGACCATAGGAGGGAAAGACCCCCTTGTGGAGCAAAAGTGCAGGATTGATAGTTGTTTGGGATTGCCAAGGAGGAACTTTAGAGCACTTCCTTAAGGAAAATATGACATCTTTTAGAAAAAAAAAAATCCTCCAATTCGACTGATATATGTATGTATGTATATATATTTATGTATATGTAAAACTATGTATGTATGTGTACATATACTGTAGCAATACCAGTTGGAGAGAACAACAAAAGTCCTGAAAAAAAATCTCTGGAAAGACTCAGAAAAAGATACAAGACATGTATCACAGAGTGCAGGGACTTGGGTGGGGTGGGGGGCATGGAAAGGGAAGCAATTCTAGATTCGATTGAGAAATGATGTATGACCTATGGAAAAAGTTTAATAAAAAATTTATATTATAAAAAGAAACACTAAATATATTTTAAAAATTATTTATTATTTTTACTTTATGTGTATGAGTATATTGCTTGCGTGTGTGTGTTTTGTGTGTGTGTGTGTGTGTGTGTGTAGGTGCACCTGTGTTGTGCAATGTATGCAGAATCAGAAGAGGGTGTTGAATTCCTCTGGAACTGGAGTTATAGATTGTTGTTAGCCACCATGTGGGTGCTGGGAATCAAACCCAAGTCCCCTGCTAGAGCAGTCAGTACTCTTAACCCCTGAGCCATCTCTCCAGACCCTTTATAATAGTACATTTACAGCTGATCCTTTTTTCACCTGTTCATTAAACAAATGAGTATTTGAGTGTCAGGTGTTACAATGCTTAGCTTTAGTTGTCAACTTGATGCAACCTAGACTTGCCTGGGAGGAGACTCTCAATGAGGGTTTGTCCACTTTGGTTTGGCCTACAGGCATGTCTGTTGGGAATGGTCTTCGTGGTCATTGTCATCGTCATCGTCCTCCTCCTCCTTCTCCTCCTCCTCTTCCTCCTCTTTCTTCTTGAAACATGGTCTTAGTATGTAGCTTTTGCTGGCCTAGAACTTGCTGTATAGATCAGGCTGGTCTTGATCTCGTAGAAATCAGCTTGCCTTTGCCTCCCAAGTGCTAGGATTAAAGGCATGCTAGGCTGTGATTGTGTTAATAAAGTTAATATGGGGAGATCCAACCCATTGTGGGGGGCACTGTTGGCTAGGCAATAGGTCCTGGCTGTATAAGAGTTAAGAAATCAAGGCAAGTGAGTATGTATACATTTATTTCTTGCTGTTGCCTTTGGATATGATGTGACCAGATGTCTCAAACTGTTGATGACAGTTCCCTGAAGAGATGGACTGTAACTTGGAATTGTGAGGTAAAGCAAGCCCTTTTCCCCCTAAGTTGCTTTTAGTCAAGCTGTTTATCACAGCAACAGAAATGAAAGTAGAACAGGCATCTAGTATCATTTTAGATCCTCACAATATAGCAGAGAGCAAAATAGACATAATTTTTCTATTGTATTAGTTACTTTTCTGTTGCTGTGATAGATTATCCTGACAAAAAGTAACTTTGAGAAGAAAGAATTAATTTTTACTTCCAGTTCCTGAGCGGTACAGTCCATCAGTGCAGGTAAGGCGTGACAGCAGGAGCAGGAAGCTGGCTGATGACATTTTCATCCATACACAGGAAGCAGAGAAAGAGAACAGGGAGTGGGGCCCAGACTATAAAGCCTCAAAACCTACCTGCAGTGATGTGGGAGGAACTAGCCCATTTTTGTCTTCCTCCACCAAGGCTCTACTTCCTAAAATCCCACAATCTTCCCAACATCAGCTGGAGACCAAGTGTTTAAATACCTGAGTCTGTGAGGGGACATTTCCTGTTAAAGCCACCAGAGTTGTGTTAGAGTCTTTTGCTGTGTTTGGAGGAGACAGCATATAAGCAGTTAAACACAGAATATGTCAGGTGTTGGTAAATTCTTTTGGAAAAATACAGCAATTTGGGGGTAAAGGAATAGTATGAGTATTGTGAGTGTTTTTAGTATAAAGAGGAGTCAAGGAAGGAAGGCTTCTATGCAGAGATCTGAAAGAACCAAGGAAACACCTAGGGCTGGCTAAGGTCATAATGATCCAGGTATTGCCAAGGCAAAACTTTAGCTATATTTTAAGATGTTTAGTTAATTTGAATCACCAGACTTTGTCCGAATAAGATTTTGAAACATTGGTAGTTAATTGGCTCTTGTTCCTTTATTTGTTTCCTTTATTAAAATTTAGGGATAAATCAGATGTAGCAAACTCCTAGAATGACAGAATCTGGGAATTCAAGAGGATCGTGAGTTGAAAGCTAGTCCACTGTCCATGGAAAGGCCCTTTCTCAAGAACAACAGGAAGCTTCCAAAGAACAATAGAACAAATACTAAAACCCCAAATAACAAAAACAAAAGATAAGGACAAGGTTTATGGAATTGGAACACTGTCCTTTTTCTACAGAGGACTTTGTAAAGGATATATTGTGTTGCCCTAATTAATATTTGGTTTTAGGGTCACTCTTTCCTATTAGCCTAATTCTTTATCCTTAGGCTTTTAACAAGGAATCAAGAAAGTGGAGAGGGAGGAATACTCCAGAAAAATAGCACAAGAGGTAGATGAGGGAAGGAAGAGGATCAGAGATAGGAAGATGAAAGGTAGACAGAAGAGAAACAGTATGCAGAAAAGGAGAGGCAGGCAAAAATAAAGCAAAGCAACAAAAGGATAGGAAGAAGAGCCTAGAGGGCAGAGGTAGCACTGGAGAAGCTCTTCACTCCCTCTTCTCAGCACTGTTCTGGGTCTTCACACAGGGTGTTATTGTAGGGCCCATTTTGTACCTCTTTCCTCTTCCGCTCGCCAGGCTTTCATTTTTATTGATTATTTCTTTGAGAACTTTCTTGTGTTTTTTATTATTATTTAAATATTTTATTTATTATTTTATTTTATGTGTATTGCTGTTTTGCCTGTATGTAAGTAAGTGCACCTCATGTTATGCAAGGCCTGTGGAGGTCAGAAGAGGGTATAAGGTCCCCTGGAACTGGAGTTATGGAAGGTTGTTAGCTGCCGTGTGGGTGTTGGGAACTAAACCTGGGTCCTCTGCAAGAGTAGCCAGTGCTCTTAACTGCTGAGCCATCTCTCCAGCCTCCTATGTTTATTTTTTAAACTAAAATTGTACAAGGTAAGAATTTATGGGCCGGGCATGGTGGTGCATGCCTTTAATCCTACCACTCTGGAGGCAGAGGCAGGCAGATTTCTGTGAGTTCAAGGCCAGCCTGGTCTACAGAGCGAGTTTCAGGGCAGCTGGGGCTACAGAGAGACACTGTCTCACCTCCCCCCAAAAAATTTAGACGCAACAGTCACTAATTATATTTGGATTTTCCATTAGAACTATTTAAAAAAGTATTAACATTCTAACTTATAGTTGTCAAAACTTGCTTTATAAAGTTCAGTAAAATCTACCCAATGGCAACAATTCGTTATTCATATATTTAAGAAAATTCATTTCTTTGGTTCAAGTTTTAGGTGAAGAGCTAAATTACAGTATTTTAAGAAAACATATTTCTATGAAATTATTCAATTGACATCAAATTAATGTTGATTACTAAATGTTTGTATTGGGAAGTATTTAATATGATAAAAATAACATGGAAAATTTAGACCACAATTAAAACTCTGTCGTAGTCAATTTTTTCAGCTCTTTGTTGCAAGTTATCTGAGAAGAAAGCCTTGATTGAGAAATTACCCTAATCAACTTGGTTTGTGGGCATGTCTGTGGGGGATTGTCTTGATTATTAATTGATGCAGGAGAGCACAGCCCACTGTTGACAGTACCATCCCCAGGTTGGTGGTCCTGGCCTATGTAAAGAAGCTAGCTGAGCATGAGCCTAAGGAAGCAAGTCAGGGGGTAAGCCATCCAGCAGCATTCTGGAACGCGGAGCTGAGGCACAGAGGAACATGACCTGGTGGTGATTGAATTAGGAGCCCTTTAGTAATAGCCAGTGGTTGAGAAGGGGCTAATGCCTGAAAGAACTCTCAACCACAAGGAGAAGCCGGGCAGGGTTTTATAAAGTTTAACACCACAATTACAGAGCTGGGCATGGTGGTGCATGCCTTTAATCCCAGCACTCAGGAGGCAGAGGCAGGTGGATTTCTGTGAGTTCCAGGCCACCCTGGTCTACATAGTGAATTCCAGGCCAGCTTGGGGCTATAGGGACACCCTGTCTCAAAAGGACAAAAGAAAAAGAAAAGAAAAAGAAAAAGAAAAATTATTATTATAAACACTGATAGACTGACATATATATATATCATTATAGTTACTTAAATTTATTATGTCATAGGCAGTATTCAACTGTTATAAATATCTGTACATTTTGTTGTTACAAGCCTTTTTCCCATTTTATTAGTTATAAAACATTCAAAATCATTGCCATCTATTAGGCCCCAAGGCAGGTGAGAAGAAAATTATTTGGTATTATGTTCACTCATGCTTGGGTGACATAAGATGAATTCAAATCATCATGAACACTCTTAACTGAGACACATTTTTGTCCTGACTTTCTGTGTAATAGAATTATGTAGACATTCTATAACTCTAATCAACTTAATATCTCATTTGATCTTATTTTCAAGGATTTAATTCTTGTATTAAATCTAGTAAGATTCATTGAACACAAGATTTGACCTTTTGATCAGGGTTTTTTTGTATATCTGCTGTCATTTTCACCTGTAATCACATTAGTATGATAAAAATGTATTCACTCAGATCAAGCCAGCTTCCCATGTTAATAAAAGTCCACGAAGTCTGTATTTTAGAGAAATTAAAATGATATCGATATGCTACAGACAGGTTGGCTTTGACTTTCATTACCTATTTAACTTACCAACAGAAATTAATGCCTATGTACTTTCTAGAATTTGATGACAGAATACAATTTAGAGGTCTCATTTTAATCAATTGGTTGCTTATTATAGTTTAGAAAGTCATGCTGTGGAATTCAATCATGATTGTTTCTATTTTGAAAGCTCTACCATGATTTTTAAGATGATGGAGAGATTAGCACATGTACTTAAGGTTTTTGGTAGATGGAGAATAAAGCAGGCATAGTCTTCCCAAACTATGAAACATGCTGGCCTCTTGGTGCTTACCACAGGCTGTGTTTCTACACTGACTGTATAGAAAGAGGAGGCAGAGAAAACCCACCCCATGTATACCTCAGCCTAGGCCACTGTGCCTGGTCTGTATTGTGAATGGGGAGACATGAAAACACAAAAACAAACAAAAAAAAACCCATGCTGGTCCTTTGTTTCTCATAGGAATATGAAAGTCTCATTTATTTCTGTCATTTCTTACAGGCATCTCTGCTGATTTGGGGAAATATTGCCTCTTTCCTACTTCTCGAAAGCAGATACAGCTGTGACTTTGTGCTGAGCAGCCTGTGTAGTTTGATTTGGGATTAGAACACAGGGGAATGTTCCATTATCCTTCTAATTTTGCTCCAAGTCCTTCAGCTGATTGGCTGGAAGTGTGGAAGTGCTGATGCTCTAGCTTCAGCTTTCTTATTTCTAAGAAAGGCAATTCAGTGGAATGACAATGTCCAAGAGTATAAGTATAGGAGGGGGAGTATTAGGAACTTTAGGCTTTTCTCTTAGATTGTTAGTAAAAATTCTCTTCTAGTTCTGGGAATATGTAAACTTTACATTGCAAATGCATGCTGTGTTCTTATACTTATTCTTTCCCTGCCTTGTCCCAGACTATTTGAGATAGCTAATGACAATAAAATTCAGGAAAATATAAAATTACAACCAGGAAAATTAGAGGTTGTAACAGGGTATCAAGACCAAGGTAAAGGCTATATGGACTATGTTGTGCATGCATAGTTACTGCTCTTGAGCTATTACTTTGAAAGGTTTTCAAAGGTCAAAATAAAAAGAAAGATGAAATCATGTAATAGTCTTAAATAAGGGGCTAGAGAGGTGATTCAGTGGTTAAGAGCACTGACTGCTCTTGCAGTATGCCAGAGTTTGGTTCCCAGCATCCATATGGTGGTTAACAACTGTAACTCCAGTTCCAGAGGATCTGATGCTGTCTTCTGACCTCCACAGACACTGCATGACATGGGTGCATCTACCTACACTCAGGCATTTCACATAAACTGATATTTGTTTGACAGTTCCCTTGACAGTATCACAACAGTTATAATTTAAGAAGGAGATTCATGAAAGCATCCAGTGCACAATCTAGAATCCCTCAGTGGAAATGGAGGCCATGACACCAGAATTAGTGCTTCAGGTTAAAGAACGCAGCTGTCTATCAGTTGACGTTATTTAAAAAGATAACCTACACTTAGAAAAATGGCTATGTATTTGAAAATTCTTCCCTTTGAGCTGGTTGCAGTGGCACTTCCTGGTATTCCTTTTACTCTGGAAACTACAGTTGGGATATTGTGAATTTAAGATCAGTCTATACAACTTGTTATAACCCTTGTCACAATAAACAAAACAAAACAAAAATTAAACTAGAACCAACACAGTTTTAGTACCATTTATCTTAGGTGGAGTTTGAATCTGTAATGGATTATTTCAGGTATTTTATACTTGTTTGAGGATAGATCTGTAAGATTAGAAGCATTTACTAGTCAGCTCATCCCTGTCTTAAAAATTCTTGACCTCTATTATCTTTAAAAACTGTTGGGACTATTTCAACATTAAAAATAATTGTTATAGTCTCTATATAATTATTCCACTTCTCCCCCTTGTTAGAATAAAAAATATTACTAGAATAAAAAATAATATTACTGAAGATATGGAAATTTCAATCCTGAACTTCAACTTTGGAGGCTGGGATTTAAAAAAAAATATTTTATTTTGTAGGTATTGCAATCCAAATATTAAAAAATTTTCAGACCTTTTTAATAATTTGCATCATTAATATTTGGAAATACAATGCCTCATATATAAGATTGTGTTACTATGTCACATAAGAAGAATTACTATGAGGAAGGAATAGAATTCACCCTTAGTAGGCTAGGTATACACCATTTTTTAGTCTGAAAAATCTCCCTTAAGTATTACTTTAACTTTTAAATTTGAGATGACAGGCTTCATCAGAGTGGCATATTCAAACTCAGGTTTTTTTTTTTTAACTTTTTTTTATTGTTATTAAACTTTTTCCATGCATCATACGCCATTTCTCAATCAAATTTAGAGTCACTTCCCTTTCCGTGCCCCCACCCCACCTGAGTTCCTGTACTCTGCCATACGTGTCTTACATCTTTTTCTGAGTTTTTCCAGAGTTTTTTTTTTGTTTGTTTTTGTTTTCCAGTTTTTGTTGTTATTGTTGTTTTCTCACAACTTGGATTGCGTTCATCTCATAGATATATAGATATATATAACATAAAATATATCATATGATAAATCAAATTATGATATACATATATACACCCGTAATACATATATAAATATAATAAATAGATGTTATATACTATTATAATTTAATCATATAATATATGTATATAATATAAATGAATTATTATAATGTATAGTACATTATACATTATCATTAACATGTATATACAAGATAAATATATATAAAATATATACATATTTTTATTTTATTATAAATATATACATACATACTAATATACATACATAAAATATAACATATATATCATATACACACACACACACACACCACACACAACATATATCACCTGAATTGGAGGATTTTTTTTTTGTTTTTTGCCTTAAAAGATGTCCTGTTTTCCTTATGGAAGTGTTTGAAGGTTCCTCCTTGGCAAGCCTAAACAACCATCAATAATGCCCCTGTGCTCCACACTGGGGTCTTTCCCTACCATGGTCACCCAAATGAGGTCCAGTAAGCAAGCGTCTAGTCTTGATCTTCCTGTGCTGGCCTCCATGATACAGCCTGGGTAGTCCAACAATGGTAGTCTATACTCTGACAAGGCTGAAATCCCAGATTTAGCCTTTCTGGGTGTTGAATGACTGTACTTAACATCCATACCAATTTGGCCAAGGGTCCTAAGGGATAACTTTGTTCCTTGCCCTCAGAGGTCAACAAGTCTCAGGGGACTGCATGGGGGCATCTCTTGAAATGTCCTGCAAATGTGGTCACCATCTTCCTGTATAGGGGAGGTCTTGGAGATTCACTAATGGACTTCAGCTAGTGTCCAGTCTATAAAGAGGAAATCTGCTCATGCTTCAGAAGGAAGCCTGGTTTGCAAGACCTGATTTTGTCCTCGAGTGGACGGAACTGGTAAATGAAAGCTGAAAGGAGCCAGCACCCCCCCCCAAAAAAAAAAAAACAAAAACAAACTCGAGTGACCCCTGAGGACCAGATCCTCAACTGACCTTGAGAAAACAAAGACCGTGGCTAATTTGGGCTAACTGTATGGCCTTAAGAATCCAAAAGGAAAGTAAAACCAGAAATAAATAATCAGTAAGGCCTGAGAAATTGTACTTCATATATAAAACTTGAGATCTTAGTAAAAAAGACAGAAAGAAAAAAGAGAAAACACTGTTGTTTGGCCTGTCTTCAATTCTTACTGGCAAGCGCATCTACTCTGGCTGCCACTGCTTTTGCCATTCTTCAAAGACATGAGACACTGCTTTTTAATCCTTCAATAGAGACTCATGTCTCTCCAAGAATCCTCCAAACCTTCAATATCAGATGGGGACACCTGAGATACCCAGCTTGTGGACTAAGCAGCTAAGGGGATTTCACCCTCGTCAAACTCAGATTTTTCTGGCGCTATTGTTATATTTTATCCACACTGTGTTACTAAATCAACAGACTTTGTATTTGGAGGATCTGAAATCCCATCTGTGGTATTTAGTATATGACTATAGGGAAAGTTGATTAACCTCTGACATAAGATTCCTTATTAGTTAGAAGTGGCAAATTCTGGAAACAATATGTAATTCTTTTGGAAGTTAAATGAGTAATATTCATAAAACATTTCATTCAGTGCCTTACATGTAGGTAAGTTCAGTAAATAGTAATTGTTTTAAGTAAAGAAAATGTTATGATAATATCTCCTAAGGTGGTTTTTATACTTTTTTTAAATGTTGGCATTTTGTATTAACATTTTAGTTGTTCTTTTTTAATGGTGTAATAAGTAATTAAAAGTAAGAAATTACCAGCAGGTGGAGCTCAGTGGCAGAAAACCAAATTTCTTTAAATGAGGGTATTCTTTTTTTTTATTATTATTATTTTTAAATTTTAGTTATTTCTGTATGTGTATTAATGTACTGTCCTCATGCAGGTTTGTGCACCCGTGTCGGGCAATGCTGCGGAGGTCAGAAGAGGATGTTGGATTCCCCTGGAACTAGAGTTCTCCTGGAATTGGAGTTTCAGATGGTTCTTGGCCGCCATGTGGGTGCTGGGGATCGAACCCCGGTCCTCTGTAAGAGCGGTCAGTGCTCTTAACCGCTAGGCCATCTCTCCAGCCCCATGAGGGTATTCTATTACCTTGTTTTTAAAATATAAATTTAAGGAAATGCATATGGTTTTGAAATTTCTGTGAAGGTTTTCTAATTTTATTATGCCTACTGGAAGATATCACCTTGCTATGTGGCATTTGAATATATAGATATAATGCTTTATTATTTTTTATATTCTTTGTTACAGCTAATGTTTAATAAAAGGTATGGCAGTTAAAATATTTTTTGTTAAATTAATTTATAAAGGACAGCATAGAACTTGATCATTTTATTCCATAATTGAACTGATGATGTTAAATTTAAGTTACTCAGGGGCTGAAGAGATAGCCTAGTGGTTAAGAGCACCAACTGCTCTTGCAGAGGCCCCAGGTTCAATCCCCAGCACCCACATGGCGGCTTAAGAACCATCTGTAACTCCAATACCAGGAGAACTCCAGTTCAGGGGACTCTGAGACCTCTTCTGACCTCCGCGGCATTGCACGACACGGGTGCACAAACCTACATGCAGACAGTACATTCATACACATACAAAAATAAATAAAATTAAAAAAAAATTAAGTTACTCAAACTTGATTCTGCCACTCATTCTTTCATTTCTATGTCACCTGTTACCTCAACTGTTGAAGCTAAAATCAGAGACACTCTTTATCATCACAGAGGCATTGTATAAACAAGTTCTCTTTATAGTACCTGCAAATTACATCCCAATCTAACCTCTTGCCCACATCACCACTGTGACGTCCCTGGTAAAACCCACAATGCACTGTGGTTTGAACTGCTTGCCAGTATACCTGTTGATTCCTCACTCTTCCTATATTTTATTTTCCATGTAAAATGATTCCAGAGTGTGGCTGCACTGTTCTATTTCTCCTGCTTGTGACATTCAGTGACATCTCTGTAAATAAAGTAAAATTCACATTCCTTACTGTATCTGAACTACATGATTTTGTCTCTGCCTGACAGATTCTGTCATCTCCCACCACTGTTCCTCATTGATCACGCTGTTGCCACTCTGGTCTTATTGTGCTTTGAATGCACCAAGCTTCTCATCTCTGTCTCTTGATATATCTTCTCTTTGAAATACTCTTGCCTGTTTTTCATAGAACTCAATGCAGTCTTTTCATCCTTTCATATCAAAGAGTATTCTTTTCTTTTTGTAGTTTAAAAATATATAGTAGTATTTTTATTCTTTGAGAATTCCATACATGCATACAATGTATTTTGGTTATATTCATCCAACTCCTCCCCCTAACTCTTCCCACATTCACCTCACCCTTCAGGAACTTTCCCAGCTTTATGTCTTTTTTTTTCTTTCCCTGAGCCCACAGAGTCACTTTGTGTTGCCCATATACACATTGGTGTAGGGCCATCCATTGGAATATGGTCAACCTACCAGAGCCTGCACCCCACAATGAGAGCTGATCCTCCCTCCAACAGAAGCCATAACTGTCAGAAGCTTATCAGATAGGATTGGGGGGGGCACAGGAACCCTTCCTTCCCTTCTGGAATTTTGACTGGCTTGATGTTATGCAGGTCTTGTATAGGTAGCCAAAGGTGCTTTGATTTCATGAGTGCAGAGGCTCTATCATGTCCAGGAGACACTCTTTTGACTTTTACAATCATTCTGCCTCTCTTGAATCTTGTCATTCTGTCCCTGAATCTGCAGGGGACAAAATATGATGTAGAGTTTCCATTTAGATTTAAGCGTTTCATAGATACTTATTCTCTGCACTTGTATCAGTCGAGTTTCTACATTAATCACCATCCACTATACAAAGAAACTTTTCTAATGATGTCTTAGAGCTGCACTAATCTATGGTTTAAAGCTACAAATTTAGAGAGCAGTTTAATAGTAGTGTATTGTCCAATTAACAAAATAATATTAGTGGGTTTACCCCCAGAGCCTATAATCTCTCAAACCTTGGATTCTTGGCCATTTACAGCAGTAAGTACATGTTTCTTCCTGTGAAGCAGGCCTGAAATCCCATCAGAAAGTGGTTGTTTTCCCTATAGCATTCATACCATTATTGTACCTATTCACATATTTTTGCCACCATAGTGGTTATTGAAAATTTCTTAATTCATAGATTTGTAAGACTGTTGATAACTTTTCTATACCTGTAACCTACATAGTACCTTCTAATACGTTGAAAGCTAGCCAGTAGGGAGGAAGCTTCCTGGTTAGTATCAAGTTGATATTTCCATGTCTTGTGGCCAAAGTAAGTGGTATCTTCAGCAATAGGGTCTTATCATCCAGTTCTTGTAGGAAACCAAGACCAATGTCAATAGACTGTATTATTTTGGAGAGTCTCCAGTACACCTGTGACCAACAAGTACAGGGTAGGTATCCTACACCTGGCCTTGGGCTTTTTATTTGGAAACCTGTGGCTTCTAGAAGGAACATTATCCCCTGTGTAGGGTAACTGCAATTAGAATCTTGCTTATGAATATACATCTTATGAAGTAGGAGTTTTCCACACTGACTTTTCAAGCATCCTTAGTGTTACTCTTCCTCCACTCTTTCCTCTGCTTTACTTTCCAGTCCCTCTCCTTACTTGAACCTACCTCTCCATTATTTCCCTTTCCTTTCTCCTTCATATCACCTGTGTTCATCTGTCTTCCCTTCCTTAATTTCTTCCCTTTCCGCACGAGTGAGCCCTTTCTAGTTTCCTGGATTAGATACTCCAAGTTAAAACCCAGATCTAAATATTTGACACTAAAATCCACAAATGAGTGAAAATATCTGGTCTTTGTCTTTAACATTACTATAGTGATATTAACTATCATTCTGTTGGCTGCCAAAATAGTCAACATCTCTTAGCATTTCTATGGATTAAATACTAATATGTATATTTCTATATGTATTTATTCTTTTGCTTTAGTATGTATTTTTTTTTTTTGGTTAGGTATTTTTTTTCTTCCATTATACCTACATTTGCCCCAATTTAGAGACACTTTCATTGTATTTACTGCTATTTTCTCTGCCTTACATGGTACTTGCTACAGACAGGAGGCTCAGCAAACAAATGTTTTTGAATACTGGACAGGCTCTTAGAATTTCTAATAACAAATAGTTGTTGAATATTTATATAATTTTTTAGGGGAAAGGGAACATTTTCAACCAACATATTCATGCCTATTTTTAGAGTCTATTTATATGAAGGTAATGAGATGTATAGTATAATCTACTTAGGTTTTAGAAAAGAATTTGACAATAATCTTTA
This sequence comes from Rhizomys pruinosus, assembly GCA_009823505.1. Taxonomy (NCBI): domain Eukaryota; kingdom Metazoa; phylum Chordata; class Mammalia; order Rodentia; family Spalacidae; genus Rhizomys; species Rhizomys pruinosus. Next base: position 209,890 of record VZQC01002461.1, read on the forward strand.
CTGAAGGTTATTATTGGAATGGTAACTATAATTTAGCATGGTCCCCAAACATGTTTAAATTCAGAAAAAAATGTATAAATAAGCATTTATTTGACTGTTAAGGTATAAAGATTGTGCTTCAGCAATTAATGATGAGAATTGGGGCTGTGTGTTTAGCTCAGCAGTAGTTCATGTGTTTGTATGTGCAGGACCTTAAGTTCTATTCACAAGACTGCCAAAATATAAATATTATATATTTATAATAAATACTACATTACAAATATAAATTTACATATATCTTGATATTCTAATATTTAGTATCAGTGTGTGTGATGAGGTCAAGTTCATATGTGATGTGTAAGAGACCCAGTTTAACTGATAGCCATTATAAGAAGAGAGGAAAGACTGACCTACATGTAGAGCACCATGTAAAGACAGAGGCAGACTGGAGTTATCTTTCTACTGGCAAGGGAATGATAAGAGCTACCAAAAGCTTTAGGAGGTATGCAAGAATCCTTACCTACAAAGTCTGTAGGAAGGGAGCATGACTTTGATGGTAGACTTCTTTTACTTATTATTTTTATTTTATATGTATTCTGTATTTCTTGCATGTATGTAAGTGTACTTGTATTACACAATGACTGCTGAAGTCAGAAGAGGCATTGGATTCCCTGGAACTGGAGTTATGGATGTTTTTTAGCTGCCATGTAGCTGCTGGGAACTGAACCTGTGCAATGGCTGTGTTTTTTTTGTTTTTTTTTTGGTCAGGGTCTCCCATAGCCCCAGGCCATCTGGAACTTACTATGTAGACCAGGCTGGCCTCTATCTCACAGAGTTTCACCAGCCTCTGCCTCTTGAGTGATGGGATTAAAGGCATATGCCACCATACCTGGTATGACTTTTAGCCTTTAGAACTGTGAACTTATAAATTTCTAAATCATTAAAAATTTGATACTTTGTTTCATCAATTCTGGGAACTAGTTCAGCATCCATGTGATTATTGGCTTTATAAGTGATCTAAGAGACTGTATAATGACATCCAATGACTTCAATAGCTTTGTATTAGTTACTGTGACCAAGGCAATTTATAGAAGGAAGAGTTTATTTCAGCTTACTGCTTAGTTCTTATCCAGAGGGCTAAGAGTCCATCAGGGCAAGAGAGGCATGGCAGGAGGGGGTCAGAGCAGAAAGGTGAGCTCTCACCTCTTTAAGCATGGCATTTGAAGCAGAGAGCATAAACTGGAAGTGGGATCAGCCTATGCATTTTCAAACCCTGCCCCCAGTGACTACTTCTTCCATTAAGGCCACATCTCCTAAACCTCTATGAACAGCACCACCAACTGGGGACCAAATACATGAGCCTGTGAGAGACATTTCTCATTCAAATCACTACAGCTTCTAATTAACACAAAGCAAAATCAATGGATATAGATGACTTAATGACAAACATTAAATTTAACTGTTTTTTCTGGGTTAAACTATGAATCAAGAACTGTAGTTGCTTTAGATTTATGTTTTGGAGCATAAATATTAATTTTCATTTATTTTATCTCCAAGATTGCTTGCAGGTTTAAAGTTTTGTGATTTTTGTGAGCCTGGGTGAGTGTCTGGCACCCAGTAAATCCTCACTGAATATTAAAAGAATAAATGAATAGAACCAAACTGTAAGTGATTAAAAATAGGAAAATGTAAGTAAACTGATTCAGATATAGAAGTCAAGATTACTACTTTAAAATTAGCTAAAAAAGTGAATCCAAACAATAATAGTAAATAGTTTATGAGTCTTTGCAGACTCCTTTCTGGCAAGAGTGCTTTGGGTAAGTGACCTGACCTAAGAGGCAGAGAATTTATAGTAAATTTTATAGATCCTATCTCAGAGTTCTTTGGATTTCAGTCAGACTCTGGTACTTATTGAGCTAGTGACCTTGTATGAGTTAGTAACACTTCTGTGCCTCAGTTTGCTCATCTGTAAACTAAGGCTTAGATTAGTTATTGTGAGGATTAAATTGAAAGGTCCAAGGCAGTGCCTAGCTGACAAGAAGCTTTCCATCCCATGTTGTCTACTGTTATTTATCTAAGTAAAACACTATGAAATTATTATAAAATGAGAAGTTTCTTAATAGACATGATGTAAAGATGAGTGGTTAATGTACACAACAAAGTTAAAAACTGGCTATACAGGAAAAAATAGTGAAACTACACAGAGGGAAGGCTTTTCTTTCTTTTTATTTTTTTTTTCACTTTAAAGGTAATTATTTATTAATTATAATGAATATACTGCCTTTCGATCTTTTTCTTTTTTATTATTATTATTTTTAATTTAATTTTTTTTATTGATGCTTTGTGCATTTCGTACATCATTTTCCAATTCAGATCAGTCATTTTTCCCTTTCCCTTCCCCCCCACCCCCACCCCATCCCAGATCATGTATTCTGCCATAACTGTCTTGCATCTTTCTCTGTTTTTTTTTTCCTTTTTTAGCTATAAGTGATAATCCATGAGTACAAGCATCCTTCGTGCAAAACCAATCTACAGGCTGTTGTGTCCAAACCCCCACAGCCCCACCATCCAGTGGGGGGTGACATGTTGTTTGTTCAATCAAGTTGATCAAATGAGTGTCCAGACTACATCGCTGTAGTTTCACCATTCACCCCAATCGGAGCCTTTACATTCTACCACGCCCCCTCTTCCGCAGGTTGTTCCCTTCTCATCCACCTGTGCCCCTTTTCTTTCTTTTTATTGAGATAGGATATCATCATGAAATTCAGGCTTGTCTTGAACTCACATTCTCTTCCCTTCACTATCTATCTAATGTTGAGATTACAAGCATGTACCACTGTACCTGGCCCTAATTTTTTAATTAAATGTTAAATTAGAAAAAAAAAATAAGGTGATTTATAGGATAAACAGTTTATGTTAGATTTGTGATCCAGAGAACTTTTAAAACTAAGACCTGTCTAGTAGATCTTTGTTGGTTTTAAAATTTTTCTTTCCTGGGGCTGGAGAGATGGCTCTGTAGTTAAGGATACTGACTGCCTTTGCAGAGGACACGGGTTTGGTTTCTAGCACCCACATGGTGGCTAACAACCATCTGTAACTCTAGTTCCAGAGTATCTGACACCTATGTCTAACCTCTGTGGGCATTGCATGACATGGGTGCACTTACATATATGTGGACAGTACACTCATACACATAAAATAAAAATAATAAAAATATTAAAAAATAAAAAAAATCCTTCTGTGTTTCCATGAAGTCTTATGAATATCATTCCATTTAAAAAATGTTCTAGTCAAGGGTGTGGATCCATACTTGTCATCTCAGTGTTCTCATGGTCAAAACAAGAGGATTGCAAATGTGTGGGGCCAGCCAGGGCCACATAGCGAGACTCCTAAAACAAACAAACAGAAAAAAAAAATAAAGCTCTGCACAATGCTTGAAAGCACACTGTCTGTATCTAGTCATTATATAAAGTACTTTCCACATACCTATAAGTACATTATAGAACAGATGATCAGAGTACAAACCTTCTTCACAGGTTAAATATTTTGACTTGACCATCCCAAACATTCTCTTGGTTTTCCATGCCTGATGCCTCATTGAGTGTTGTTAAGCTCAGTGCATTCTTGCTGCAAGGGAAATTTAAATTTGTATTCTAGAGACATTAGTGATCATTTGGACATAATTAAAATTGTGGTTTTTTTTTTAATCAGAAGAATGATAAAACATTAGAGAGTTTTATACCCAATAAAATGAAAAAAATTAAAAGTGTTTTATTTGAAACAGAGCTTTCTAAGTCAGTTGTTTGTAAGGTTTTTGTTTCAAGAAATACTTTGAAGTTTGGTCAATTTTCAGGGAGTTTGAAATCCTGCTTTTAAATGGGAAGACTTCTGTATGTTGTAGAGGAAGAGCATAAGTTATTTCTTTTACAATACCAATTAAGGAAGTGATTTATTTTAGATAGTTGCTTCATTTATGTGCAATGATTTCTTTCTTTCTTTTTTTCTTTTTTTCTTTAATAAGCCAACATCTGTTGGAAAATCAGTTCCTTTGACCAGCCTACTTTCCTGCCAATAGGGTGAGACACTATGAAATAGGAGATCAAGGTTGTGCCTTTTCTGTCTTGCTTTTGTCTCAGACAGGAAGATCTGTGGATACATTGACTTCTGTGGGCACACTGTTAGTAGCTCTAGCTAAGATTTGAGATGGAGCAGAAAGTGGAATGTTCCCACTGTGAGGGTAAACTGGAACCTGATTCTGACTCCCAGTGCTGTAAAAAGTGTGCAATAAAAAAGAGCTCTGAGCCTTCCTCATCAGAAGTCCAGAGATATCAGGTAAGGGGGAAGGTGGCTCGGCCTGGTACCAGGCCCAGAGGTTGCCTTATCTTCTAGGAGACTATCTGCTTCATGTTGCTGCTTCCCTTGGGAAAAATACTTTTTCTTGATTTATTTTTATTTTTATTTTTAAGCACTATTATTAGTCAGATATCAGTGTAAGGCAATTAAGAGAAAAAGAAAGGGTTGATTTTTCAATTTGTTTTTCTATTCATCTCTCAGATTTGAGAGAAAAATGATGATTTCCATCAAGAGGGAGGTAAAAAACAGTGTACATTGAGGAGAAACATTCTTCAGTTTAAAATTAGAATTGGCATTAAAAGTTTTGTAAGTTTCAGAATCTTTATTACCTACTGAGCTTAATTTAAACTTCATGTTTTCAAGCCAGGCGTGGTGGCGCACGCCTTTAATCCTAGCACTTGGGGGGCAGAGGCAGGCCGATTTTTGTGAGTTCAAGGCCAGCCTGGTCTACATAGTGAGTTCCAGGACATCTGGGGCTACAGGAAGACCCTGTCTCGAAAAGACCAAAAATAAATAAGTAAATAAACTTCATGTTTTCAGTTGCTGTAATATTTGTCTTAAACAAATGTATTAGCTAATTAGTGATTAAACTTCTCATTATAATATATGACTATATGGTTCAGTGCTGTTTTTCTATGGTTTAATTTAGTAATCTGAAATGGAGTAATCTTTCATCTTTTACTGTATAACGTATAATTTTTTGGGATAATAATAGAGCCCTATGTTACATCTACTGTGTTATGAAATAGTTATACCAACATGGTTTGTGTGTAGATTAAAGTTAATTGCCTGAATTTTAAAATTAAGACCCTGATGTTTTAGGTTGTTTCCTTCTATATTTTCTATATTAAGAAAAACAATGCTTGGTGTGGGGGTGCATGCCTTTTATCCCAGCACTCAGGAGGCCAAGGCAGGCAGATCTCTGTGAGTTCAAGGCCAACCTGGTCTATATAGAGAGTTCCAGGACATCTGGGGTGCAAAAAAAGACAAAAGAAAAAAAAAGATAAACTCTGGCTTTCAAATTATAATGGGAATGCCAAGAGAGAGAGAGAGAGAGAGAGAGAGAGAGAGAGAGAGTTCAATGAACCGAGAAAAGGGGAAATGGATGTATAATTACTATTTTAATGCTACTAAATGGAATATTTAATTAAAATCTAAATATTAAGTTTCTTCTAGTCAGTAAGTAATACTATTCATAAATTTAGGGATCATTACTTTTGTGCATGGGTTGGTATATTGATACTCATAAAAATATTAGACAATATAGATTCCTTTGAAATTGTCCTGTCCATCTTGTCATCATGTGTCTAATAATGTCCAACTTGCTCCCAGTATACCAAATGACTCACATAGCCAGCTAGTTCCATGCATAACTCAGTCATTAATTTTATTTTTTATTTATTTATTTTTTTTACTTTCTTTTTTTTTTACATTTTTTTTATTGATGCTTTGTGCATACATCATTTTCCAATTCAGTTCAGGCATATCTCCCCTTCCCTTCCCCCCGACCCCCACCCTAACCGAGGTCATGCATTCTGCCATGACTGTCCTGCATATCTCTCTCAGTTTTTTTTTCCATTTTTTAGCTATAAGTGATAATCCACGAGTACAAGCATCCTTCATGTAAAACCAATTTGCAGGCTGTTGTGCCCAAACCCCCACAGCCCCACCTTCCAGCGGGGGGTGAGGGGTTGTATGTTCAATCAGGTTAATCAAATGAGGGTCCAGACTACATTGCTGTAGTTTCACCCTTCACCCCAATCGTAGCCCTTACATTCTACCACACCCCTCTTCCGCAGGTTATTCCCTGGGCTTAGAAAAGGGGCACAGGTGGATGAGAAGCAGAACAGTCCACTCTCTCTGGAGCTGTTGTCTTGGATTCTGGTCAATTCTGGCTGTTTCCTTTCATGGGCTGACAGTCTGTCCAGGAATAACCTTTCAATCCTACTGCAAAGTTCCATTTTTATTCCTCAGTTTTGTATACTCTTTTATGATCCTCCTTTGATACTTTTCTTGTTTATATTTTTGTTCTTTGTATATTGAATTTATTTTCAAAATAATTTTATAACTTTTATTTCTTGATTTTAGAAGTTCTTCATTCTTTTGTAGTTTGTATCAGTTAACTGCATTCTAATAAAGTAGAAAATTTTGAAATTTAATATTTTACTTTTATATGTTTTCTGTAGAGGAAGTAAGGATAAGAATTTTTATGTTAGTAGATGTCAACCACCATCCTCAGGAAGATATTAAACATAGAAATGCATACTAATTTGAAATATTCAAACAGTGAACAAGTAAAAACCTAATTCTTATATCTGAAATTTCATCCATAATCATGACTATTTATCTTTGGTTATTAGCTAATACTGACCTGAGAATGATGAGATTTTGGCTATAAATTCATGTTTAGACATTTTCCATGAGGATCTTGTCAGTTAGATGTTATTGCTCTCATTGTGACACCCCTGTCAAGACTTAGACATAGCAGCTTCTCTCTTCCTGGATTGAGCACAGGGGTTTATATTCTTACACAGTCACTATCTTTTTTAATAGAGCTGTTCTGACTATGGCTTTTACTCTCTGATGTTATTTTTGTAATGCTTTCAGCTATTTTTTTTTAAATCATTATATAACACATACTAACTGATGAGTGCTAACCTTAGGTAGGAGTTGTCTCCTTAATCAGAAACACAGTTAACCTTGAAAGTGGTACTGTTCTGGGTGCTGTTTCCTTCTGGTGAAACCCAAGGCCTGTGCTCCTGTTGCTGGTCATATCAATATTATCTTACTGATTCTGAATAATATAGCTCAGGTCCATTCTTGCTTGGGATTTTTGTTCCCTTAGTTTTTCTCATACAGCTTTCTATTTCTATTTTTTTTTTTTATTGTGATCTCTGAAATCTCATCATGGTAGTCAAATTTCCTTTTCAAGATAAGATTACTCATCCATGCAACAGCATTGAAATGGTTCTTCATACTTCCTTTGTTATTCCTTCACAGTAGTTGTAGATTTGGGTCGTACTCCATTTACTTCCCTTTCACTGATGATGTTTTCCAAACTTCTTTTCTCTTTTTTTCATAACACAATATGCTGTCTGGTGTCTTTTTTTTTTTCCCCCACCTGTAGCCTTTCAGGAGATGTTAACATTGTTGTGGAAGGCCCATCTAGAATGTTAATTTCTTTTTTTTTTAATTACGTTCTTTTTTATTGACACTTTGTATATTTCATACATCATTTTCAGTCCAGTTTGGATACATTCCCCTCTCTCTAGAATGTTAATTTCTATATTCATTGATCCAAAAATGATATTGACTGAGGCTAGTTAGTCTCTGGTAAGCAAATTTAGACTGTGCCTCCTTTTCCCTTCCTTTTTAAACAGGTTGATAAAAGCTATTAGGCTCCTGTTCCTTATTAGTAAATGCCACCAGCTCTAGTTTATATACTTCACAAATTTCACTTCATGAGAAGCATAACACCTGATTTAGTTAGTTTAATTTTCTATGTGTTTCTGTCACATACAACTCATCCAACTTAAAGGTTAAATGTTACTTTGGTGAAAATAATATGATGCAGAATGCTATTTCTGTTGTCTTATTGTTTGTTTATGTGTTTAGAAAGTGTTCGCTTCTAGACATAAGAGCTTGTTAGGTCACTAAATTCATGAAGATAGAAGAGTTTTAGCACAAATTTAGACATTATGATGGATTTTGGCATTTCAAAATATGAAGGCCACACCTTCTCTTTGTAAATGCCAGTATTTTGAAGACAGACCAGTTTTTTAGTTGCCAGTTGTATTCTTAGGAAGACTTTTGCCTTTGCCACTTGACACAATGTCATGAAATATTTGTTTTGAAAATAGTTAAATTATTGAATTCTTCAGATTTATTGTATGACATAACATTTATTTTCCATAAAAATAAAAAGATGATAAGGAATTTTTGAGGGCTATTGGATATATTCAGAGTAAAGCAGGTTAAAAAAAATATATAAGCTGTACAGCATCATCCTCAAAAGTGTATATTTATCTCTCTCTCTCTCTCTCTCTCTCTCTCTCTCTCTCTCTCTCTCTCTCTCTCGACAGGGTCTCCCTGTAGCTCCAGTTGGCCTGGAACTCAATATGTAGACTAGTTTGGCCTTGAGCTCATGGAGATCTTCCTACCTCTCCCTCCTGAGTGCTGGGAATAAAGGTGTATGCCACTATGCCCAGTGAAAGTGTATGTTTCCAATTTCAGCCATCTCATATTTGACAAGGGGGCCAAGAAGACACAATGGAGAAAAGACAGCATCTTCAGCAAGTGGTGTTGGCAAAACTGGATCACCACTTGTAGAAGAATGAAATTAAACCCCTACCTCTCACCCTGTACAAAAGTCAACTCCAGATGGATTAAAGACTTCAATGTGAAACCCCAAACTCTGAAGGCGATAGAAGAAAAAGTTGGCAGCAGACTACAAGACATAGGCGTAGGAAAAGACTTCCTAAATCAGACAGCAGCTGCACAAGAATTAAGGTCGACAATTGACAAATGGGACCTCATCAAACTCAAAAGCTTCTGTACATCAAAAGAAACAATCAAGGAAGTGAAGAGAAATCCCACAGAGTGGGAGGAAACCTTCACTGCAGATACATCTGACAAAGCATTGATTTCCAGAATATATAAACTACTCAAAAAACAAAGAAAAAAGAAAACAAATGACCCACTCAATAGATGGAGCAAAGAACTGAACAGAGACTTCACAAGTGAGGAATTAGAGATGTCTGAGAAACACCTCAAGAACTGTTCAACATCACTAATCATTAAGGAAATGCAAATGAAAACCACTTTAAGATATCATCTTACTCCAATAAGACTGGCTAGGATCAAGAAAACAAATGATACCAAGTGCTGGAGAGGTTGTGGGGAAAGGGGAACACTCATCCACTGCTGGTGGGAATGTAAACTCGTACAGCCACTATGGAAAGCAGTGTGGAGAACCCTTGGAAGACTTGGAATGAACTTGCCACCCGACCCAGCCATACCACTCCTAGGCATGTACCCTCAAGACTCACCCCACCGCAGAGATACATGCACGGCCATGTTTATTTCAGCTCTCTTCACAATAGCAAGGAGCTGGAACCAACCCAAATGCCCCTCAACTGATGAGTGGATAGAGAAAATGTGGTACATCTACACAATGGAGTTCTATGCAGCAGTAAAGAAAGATGACATCATGAGCTTTGCAGGAAAATGGCTGGAGCTAGAGGACATCATGCTGAGTGAAGTAACACAGTCCCAGAAAAACAAACGACGAATGGTATCCCTCATCTGTGGATGCTAGTGCCAATTACCTAGTTGTAAGTATTTCTTGTGCATGGCCCCTTGAGCTTTTGTCCAAAGCAGTTGGGAGTGATGCATATTGGAAACAACAACAACAACAGAAAGGACTGCATCAAAGAACTGACTGAAACAGTGAACTTCTGCTCAAAACAGTCAACTTCCACATGGAGAATTTTGAGAAAGAATGAGAAAGAGATGAAAAGCATGTTTGGCAGGATACATGAGCTCTGGTTGGGGTGGGGGGATAGGGTGGGGGTCATGGGTCTAGATTTGATAATCTTGTACAAAATATATATAAAAAAATAAAAAGCAAAAAAAAAGTGTATGTTTCACACACACAGTCTTTGCTGTTTATTAAACAAGAGACTGATGAGAATGAAACTAGTAAACTGTAGAACATTTGTTCAAAGTTACAAGACATCAAAAGAATAGGTGACTGATGCTTATTTCACACTTTATACCTAAAAATGTTTTTGTGTGTGTGTGGTTCTGGGGCTAGTCCCCAGAGCCTAACACATGCTAACCAAGTGCTTTACACTTAACTATGCCTCTAATCTACAGACTTGCTATCTCATCTTTTAGTCAAATAATCATTGCTATTTTTCAAGCTTATTTTTATTATGCTGTCCTATAGATTTAATAATATTCTACCTGGAAGTTATTCTGATTAACAAAGATATCGACAGACAAGATTATATAAATTATGAAATTTAACCCCAAATTTAGACTTTATTGTCTTTCATGAGCCTTGGAAAAAAGGAAGGGCACAAATGTTGTTTAGCAAGTTGCTTAACAGTAGCATGTAAGGCATTTCTTTTTTTTTAAACTTTTTTATTTATTATTTTTTATGTGTATGAGTGTACTGTCTGCCTGTATGTTGGTGCACCCATGTTGTGCAATGCTGTGGAGGGCATTGGATTCCCCTGGAACTGGAGTTAAAGACAGTTCTTATCCGCCATGTGGGTGCTGGGAATTGAACCCAGGTACTCTGCAAGAGCATTCGGCGCTCTTAACCTCTGAGCCATCTCTCCAGCCCCAGGCATTTCTATATCACTAATGTCATATATATGTCTTGCAGTACATAGTAAGAACAGACTATTTTGTTTGTCTTAGGAAGAAAAGATTTGATGGATTTAAAACTTCTCTTTGGAAATACCCACATCCCTACAAATTACCCCTCTAAACACAAAAGCCTTCATTGAAAGATGCATACAGTAATAGAACTGTTTCTCACAATCTGTTAACACTTAGCCATGGTAAGGTGCAAAGCACCAAGTATAAATGCTACTTGAATGAAGCTACATCTTATAGTTCAGTTCCCATTATCATCAGGTGTTGCCAAATGCCAAATCTAGATACAATTTGTGAGAATTCCACAAGTTTGTGGTGACATGGGGCCTGGGGCATTATTTCACACGAGGCATGGTGGGTTTTTTCTTTGCATTTAACTGAATAGAAATAAGATACATGAGCATCATAAGGAATTGGGCTTACAAAGAAAATGATTCTTTTTGATGAAGGTGAAGTCACCAAAAATGGCTGGCCATCAAGAAATGAAGAGGCTTATAACTTATTATTGAGTTCTTTATAAATGAGGACAGTAATCAGTAAGAATCTGTTGATGAAATATTATTCTGGGATCTGAGCTAGTCTCCAATTTGAGAATGCTTTAAAAACATGACAGTAGGGAAAGTATTGAGTACAGACAGAAGGAATTGCAGAGTCAAATACTTAACTCGCAAGGTGATAACACAATGTTCAGTTGAAACTATTCAAGAAGACCGTAATGGTCAATTTGTTTTATGAGGATAGTCTGTTACAAGACATGTCCAAATGAAGCATTTAATTAGTGCTGTTTGGTTCCAAGATAAGTTCTTTAATAATTCTGAATTTTTATTCAGGTTTTAAGCTTATCCATTAGTTATTTTTATATGTTTGCAAGTCCCAAGGGGGGAAATATATATATAATTTATGTATAATTCTGAAGCAGTGAAGTTGATTTTTAAAATTCCAGATATTAACCTTTGATTCCATAAATAATCTTGCTACTATCCTATTAGTTCAGGAAGACATTTTGGATTTAAGTTTCATTTTAGGTTTGAATATAACAGCTAGAATTCTGAGAAGAACCATTATTGTCCTTAGAAAAGTTATTTATACATTCTAATCTTTGGCTTCCCAATCTTTGCATGATGTTGTAGAAGGCTAAGTGTATAACAGAATGCACATATAAGATAATGGTGCTTGGCACATAGCACTCAGGAAGTGCTAACTGCCCTCTCTACTACAGCAATTTTCTGAGCAAGTCAACACTTTTTCCTTGAGAGAGATTTCAAGTGGCTTCTCATGGTGTCCTCTTTTTTTTTTATTTTTTTATTTTTTTTATTTTTATTTATTTCTGTATGTGTATGAATGTGCCATCTGCATGCAAGTCTGTACACCTGTGTCGTGCAATGCCGCAGAGTTCAGAAGAGAGTGTTGGATTCCCCTGGAACTGGAGTTCTCCTGGAATTGGAGTTTCAGACGTTTCTCGGCCGCCATGTGGGTGCTGGGGATCGAACCCGGGTCCTCTGTAAGAGCGGTCGGCACTCTTAACCGCTAGGCCATCTCTCCAGCCCTCATGATTTCCTCTTTAATGCATTAGCCATGTTGCTGTTATTTTCACTTTTATTATTTGATAGTACTTAAAATTATTTGGTGTCTCTTTGAGATTTATTGAATTTAAATAAAGCATTTCTGAAAGGTGGATACAATTTTTTTTTCAGTGACTATTCAAAGGCCTTGTCCCATTGTACTGTTTTATCTTTTTGGTTATTTGTTTCTTTTCGAGACTGGGTCTTGCTACTCATGGAAGGCTGGCCTTGAGCCTTCAGCTTCCTAAGTGTTGGCATTACAAATGCACACAGCACCTCCTCATACTCTTATTACTATTTCTTGGTTTCCAGTCAGATCTGTCAATCCTTTTGCTATTCCAGGGCTGTATGGCCCTGCTTGTGTATGTGATTCCCTTTATCCTTTCTTATCATTTAAATAATCACTGAATTATTTGATATATGTATGTTTTTACCATATTTTTTCATTATGGTATTGAAAATAATTTAGGTATAAATGAACCATGGTTTTATATATAATATAAATTATTATTAAATGTTTCATATGTAAAAATCATGTAAAAATCACAATACTTCTACCTCCCTCTACCACCTTAAATTTTGAATAACTGACTTGCATTGAACATTTAGTTGACTTTCTAGGCACAAATCTAAGCAATGTGATATAGTAGAAAGGCGGAAAGAATTAGACTTGTCATCTTTACAAGCATTCTTAGGGAAGTTATTTCACCTCCAGTTTCCCCATATTTTATGAATGAAAAATTGGAGTAGGAAATCTTTTACATTGGAGGTTCCTTCTACTGATTTTCTAAAAGTTTCATTATATGACTACATTGTAACAAATGTGAGAGAAAAAATTGTATTTGCCTACTTTCCATGTTGGTCTTTTTAAGTAATGTCCTACCTCAATACACATATAGGGAACTACTGACTTTTGGCTTGGGAGTTTATTACTTTTATTTATTTAATATAAATTAATTATTACTTGATGTGTACAGTGCTGGGGACCAAATCTAGCCTAGGCAAATCTTCTGACAGTGAGCCACCTTCCTACCCCTTGGTTACTTTTTAAGTTCCTTCTTTTTTTCTCAGTAACATATTGTCAGAAATAATATTGGACCTTAAAACATGAAAAGCTCTAAACTACATGTGCTAATTACTGTGAAAATGATGCAAGGAAGGCAAATAAAAGAGCCAGGTCTCTAACTTCGGCACTGTATGCAAATGAAAATTCCAAAGGAGAAAAATCCAGTGACCTTACTACAACTGAGCTGTGAATATAGCTACATGGTTTCTTGGAATGATCAAGGCTCCTGCTGAGAACAATCTGTCTTTGGGGCTGTAGTTATATTTTTGACAGTAAATTTTTAGGCAAGGTATTTTAGTTAGGAGATAAGGTTCTAAATTCTGGGTGAGAAAATAAAGACAAAAATTCATATATATATATATATATATATATATATATACTTTAAATTTGCTATATATATTTCCTATATAATCTATATATAGAATTTGTGAAGAAAATGAAATATTTGTCTAGTTTTTCTAAAAAAAACCCTACAGATTTATTGTACAGTTTGAGCCATCAGTGACTGCTATTAATTACTATAACAAATTGCCACAAACTTGATGCAGAACAGAAAGCACAGTATTGGATGACTGGTCCCTTCCAGAGGCTCTAGAGGAGATATGTCTTACATCTCTCTCCTAGCTTCTAGTGGCTGCTGGCTGCCTTGCTGTTCCTTGATTTGAGAATATATCACACAATTTCTGTCTCTTCCACTTGATGGTATCAGCATTTATTCTTCTGCAGTCATCTTCTAAGGATAGTTATCATTGGATTTCAGACCAATATAAGTAATGTGTGCTTATCTCATCTTTAGATTTTTACTGCAGTTGTATCTCCATCCTCACCTTCTTTTAAGAAATAGCATTATACTGACAAGTTCATGGCAGACATATCTTTGTGGGGGCAACATCCAGTCCACTGTTGGTTGGGTTTACTCTTTAATTACTATGAAAGTTCTCAAAACATGGAGCTTTAGGAGGAAAGATCTATAATTTTGGTAGAGGTTCTTCTCCTTTTTCTTTCAACTATTATATGATCATTTATTCTGTAAGCCCCAGGAATACTAGGTGTCTACCAAAGGTCATGTGTTTAAACAGCTTACTCTTTTGGTTGTTTGTTTGCTTGATTAAGTTGGATTCTTGTGTTGCCAGCCCGGCCTTGCCCTGCTTGTACTTGAGAATGAATGTGAATTCCTGCTCCTCCTGCCTGCACCCGCCAAGGGTTCCACTTCTCCAGGCACCAGCAGGCCTAGCATTCAGCATTTTACTTTTGAACTCAGCCTTGATGCCAAATTTTTACTCTTAATAATTGTATTGTCTACCCTGAATAGTTTTTGACAGCTCTTTGTATTTCCTGAGCTCTTTTGTCCCAACTATTCAAAAAGAAATTTTGTTTGAGGTTAATAAATGCTCAATCAGTTGCTCGGATAATCCAATAAACAGAGGGCTTTTGGGACTTACAGTATAGGTAGCTCTAGACACTTGTTTAGAATCTGAATTTTAGTCTTAAAATTGGACTGCAAGCATATCAGAATTTCTGCTGAAATTTTATTTTTATGATGTATTTGGGGCCTGAAATATTACACCTTTTTAAATTTCATTACACTTTTTTTATTCATAGAAATATTTTATTCATTTATTTATTGATGTCTTTATTTCTTTTTCTTTTCTTTCTCTTTTAGAACTTTATATATGAGTACTGCATTGCCATCATTTTCACCTGTCCCTCCCCTCTTCCAACTCCTCCTATGCCCCCTCCAGTTTTTCTCAATTTCTTGTCCTCTTCTTTGATTATTGTTGTTGCATATACATTCATACATTTACATACACATAATGGACTGAGTCATTCCTACTGGCTGGCCACTTGGGATTGGATCACCTCTCAGAAGCTTGTCCCTGAAGAAAACTAATCCTCCCCCAGCATCCGTTGAGTGCTATAGCTCTTCATCTGAGTGTGGGACCCTGTGTCATTTTCCCCATCTACAATGACATGTGATCTGGTATTGTCATTACGCAGGTCTTGGTTAGGAATTTATACTCTGGAGGTTTCATGAGTGCAGCTTCCCTGCCACGTCTAGAATGTACTGTCTAACAGCAGAAGTTCTGGTCCTTTGGCACTCTCTCTTCCCCTTCTTTCATGATGGTCCACAAACCTTTGGTGTAGGGGTTGTGTTACAGATGTATCAGTTAAGGTTGGGCTCCTCAGTCACTTATTCTCTGTGTTTGACCATTTGTGGAACTTTGTAATAATTTTGATCTGGTTACAAAAAGAAGCTTCTTTGTTTGATGAGTGCTGCAAGCTACACTTATCTGTGGATATAAGGATAAATATTTGGAATGTAGTTAGAAATTACATTGGTTTAGGAAATTGGTTGTAGTAGGTTCTCCTCTAGGGTCTATGGTCTCTCCAACCATGGATACTTGGCTATGTTTATAGTACCTGACATGGATTCCCTCCTACTGAGTGGGCCTTAATTTCAATTAGACATCTGTTGATTATCACCAAGCTAAAAGTGCTACTACTGCACCATTAGGGATATCTTTCTGTACTAGTCATTATTGTGGTCTGTAGCTTTACAGCTGGGTGGAACTGTTGATTGCTTTTTCCCCTTGGCAGGTGACATAGCACCTTCCATTACTATGAGAGCTAGTCTTCAGGAAGGAGGCTTATATTTCAGTTCCAGCTCAATTTTTCTCCAAGTCATGTGTCCAAAGTGTGTGGTATCTTCAGCAATATAGTCTTCCTTTCAAGTTCAGGGATATAACCAAGCTCTATGGCAATAGCCAATATTTTGGTAGTGTCTTTGCCTACCCAGACCATCAACTCAAAATACTACAAGTGTAAACCATTTTTTTAAATAGATTTTTTCCTATCCTGTTTATAGAGAGTTGGGAGTACTTGGTTTTGCATGTTTTCATGGATATTTTTGTGATGAAGTTTATTATGTTTTGATTATGGCATCAGTAGAGCAGTAGCCATTCATATTCCTATAGGATTTGTTAATTATTATGGATGCTGGGAACTTTACTAATTTCTTTATGTGTCACATTTGATCTTATAGCAGTCTTATTTGGTAATACTCTTCCTCCTAATAGTCATTACTGTTATTCCCAGATTTAACAAAAGAAGATTAGTTCAGAGAGAGAATAGGCAACTTGTCCAAGGTTATATAGCTGGGGATAGAATGAGAACTTGAGCCTCAATCCGACTCTAAATCTGCCTCTTAATCATTCTTTATATAGCTTCTGTGCTACAGATTATGTAAATGAGACACTACTTCATAGAATATAAAGGCCTGTGTTCCAATCTTGACTCACTTGGGGGTGGCTTCTAGCCTTTAATTATTACCTTTTTAAATGTTTGAAAAATGAAAAGAAGAATAATATACTGCAACATATAAAAATTATATGTTCAGGTTTCAGTGTCCATAAAGTTTTATTGGGACCTACCAATCTCCATTTGTTTATGTGGGTGTTTCTCTGCTATACTGCTGCCGGTTGTGACGAAGAGCCCATGGCTCCTAAGCCCCAAATCATTACTTGTCCCTCAGGAGATTGCCAACCCATGTAATATTGCTGATAATTATTCACTTTTGTTTTTGCATTGCTCTCCCATCAAATAAACTTTCATTTTAAACATTATAATTTTATTAAATTTTTGAGAATTTTGTATGATGTATATTGATAATATTCACCCCACCTCCCTACCATACCAGCTTTTTGCCCTTTAAAAAAAAAATACATAGAGTCCAATTTGTGGTGCCCATATACTCCTGGGCAACCTATAAGGGGCCATATCTTTAAAGAAAACTACATCCTGAAGCCATAAACTGTCCATATCCCCTCAGTTAGGGGTGGGGCTCGTGAACTACTCTCCCTTCTATGCTAGAGTGTTGACTGACTTGATCTTACAGAGATCTTGTACAGGCAAGCACAGGTACTAGGAGCTCATGAGTGCAGTGGTCCTGACATGTTGGGAAGAAACCATTTCCCTCTAGTCTTCCCAGACCTCTCTGTTACAGTCTTTTGCCCCCAATTCCAAGATGATCCCTTGGGGGTAGGGATGGTAGTGATTTAAGGTGTCTCATTGTGGCTGAGTGTTCCACTGACACTTATTCTCTGTACTTTGACAATTTGAGAGGAAACTTTTCTTTTAGAGATTTTTCTTTTCTTTTCATTTTGAAAACTATTTATCTTAAAGTTTCATATTATTTAAAAGTCTTAGATTATTACTCAAGGAATGGCAATGAAATATTTAAAAATATATTATTGAGATTGTATGTGAAAAATATATTTATTGGCATACTTTATTACTTTTTACATTTTCAGGGAAACTTCACATGTAATGTTCAAAAGTATAGTAAATATGTTTTTGTGTTTGAGCTGATTTTATCTAGACAACAGCCCTTATCTTTTTTGATTATTTAATTATTCACATTTGCAAATATTTGCATTGATTTGCATATTTAATTTACTCCTGGTATGAATAAAGGTGAAATATTGTTTGAGCCTCAAAGAAGAATATTTTAATTATTTGATTAATGTACCTTTACTCGAATACTCTGTCCATTTAACTAATCACAAATAGCCATACCAGTTTCTTATTTAGGTCACCCTCAAAGGAACCAAGTATTATATTGCTAGTGAAGTTATATTCTTGCGTTAATTTACCCAATGATTTTAATGAACTACAATCTATTTGCTGAAAGCAGAATAATTATAAAATTGTACTAGTTCTCATGGAAAATAGACAAATGATGGTTTGTCTGACACTGGGTGTCTTCTTCTATCACTCTCCACCTAATGTCTTGAGACCGGGTCTCTCACTGAACCTCTCATTGATTTGGCTAGGTTGACTGGCTAGCAAGACCCTCAAATCCTACTCTCTCTGCCCCCCCCCTTTGCCCCCAGTGTTTAAATTATAAATGTGACTACCACGATAGCCTTTTAAAGTGAGTCCTGAGGAATTGGGCCCGGATCTTCTTGCTTGCACAACAAGCTCTTTACCCACTGAGCAACCTCTCCAACTTCTGAATATTCACCACATTTCATTTAGTCCCTTATCCCTTGTTGGATGCTTAGATTGATTCTATCATTTTGCCATTTAGAATAGTGCTGCAGTGAACATAGAGTATACATTTGAAATTCATTATTGGAAATCTATAATTACAAATGCATATTCCAAGAAAGCATGCTCTGTTCTATATGAATGTAATAGTCATCTAAATAAGGTAGTTAAAAAAGAGTTCATCTTCTCTTATACTTGGATATATCTGGAAGTTCAAACATGCCAACAGAAACAAGTCTGTTTTTATATCTGAGCTCTCTCTCCTTTTGTACTGACTTGGTGCTCAAGCAGTAAGTAACATTGTCTTATACTATTCCAAGTCTCTTGGAATAGTTGAGAGATCAATCACTCAGAACTTGCCTGAGTTCCTCCTAAACTACATCTCCTGGTTGGATTGTATTTGCTGATAATAGAAATGTATATTGGCTGGGCATGGTGGCACAAGCCTTTAATCCTAGCACTTGGGAGGCAGAGGCAGGTGGATCTTTGTGAGTTCAAGGCCAGTCTGTTTTACAGAGTGAGTTCCAGGCCAGCTGGGGCTACAAGGAGAAAAAGAAAAAAAAAAAAAAGAAGTGCATATTAAACCCACCAGTTCCTTTATTTTAAATTCATTATTGTTATTTTCTGGGGGTTTTTGTTGTTGTTGTCACTGGTCTTTTTGAGACAGGGTCTCCCTTTAGTCCCAGCTGGCCTGGAGCTAACTCTGTAGACCAGACTGGCCTTGAACTCACAGAGATCCGCCTGTCACTGCCTCCTGAGTGCTGGGATTATAGGCTTGTGCCACTATGCCAGGCTATTTTCTATTTTTTTATTGATAGACTTTTCTTTTACGTTCTGCTATTTCTGATATTTTAACGTATAAAATCTTGACTGTCGCCTTGAAATTCCAAATGTTCTTAACTACTTGTTCAAAGTAGTAAAAGGAGCTCTGAACAAATAAAGGGATTATTGGTGCATAAGCTGTACCAGAATACTAAATAGTAAATGTACTCCAGAGATATTTTGATAAAGATGGAAACATAAAACCTTCACAAAAATGAAATATACACTTAATAGTCTTCACAGTGTCCTTGTGGAGTCCTCGAAATAAATACAAAGCCAAGAAAAAGAAACTTTCCCTCTTTCAAAAGCAATTAACAGAGTAAACCAAACAAATTAACAAAATCCCAAATTTATGAGACATTTGGCCTTTAATTTTTTTTTTTTTTAATTTGGGTCTTACTACTAGTCCAGGCTGGCTTTCAACTCTCCATCCTCCTTCCCTAGCCTACCCTAGTGCAGGGATTACAGGTCTGTGCCATTGTGCCCTGCCTGGCCTTTAACCTTTTAAAAATACTTTAGTACTTTTTATTATATATTATTAAATATATAATATATTAAATATTATATAATATTTGTATAATATAGAATAAATATATATTATATTAAAATATATTAGTGTATTACCTACATGTGTATAAGTGCACCCATGTTGTGCAATGCCCACAAGGTCAGAAGAGGGCTTTGGATCTCCTGGAACTGGAGTTATGGACAGTTGTTAGGTGCCATGTGGGTGCTGTGAATTGAACCTGAGTTCTCTGCAAGAGCAGCCAGTGCTCTTAACCACTGGGTCATTTCTCCAGCCATTGGCCTTTAACCTTTTTTTTTTAATTTTATTTATTTCTGTATGTGTATGAATGTACTGTCTGCATGTAGGTCTGTGCACCCGTGTCATGCAATGCTGCGGAGGTCAGAAGAGGGTGTCGGATTCCCCTGGAACTGGAGTTCTCCTGGAATTGGAGTTTCAGACAGTTCTTAGACACCATGTGGGTGCTGGGGATCAAACCCGGGTCCTCTGCAAGAGTAGTTGGCGCTCTAACCGCTAGGCTATCTCTCCAGCCCCAGCCTTTAACCTTTTAACTTAACCATCCAAGGACTGTACCCTGTAAACTTAGCATTTCACTGCCATAGAATATCACATTCAAAATGAAAATGAAGACTGTGCATTTGATAAATTAATGCTTTTTTTTTTTTTTTTTACTTAGTGAAGACTTTTGAGTTTTACTTTATTGTTTTGCTCTATATGCACTGGGAATGAAATGGTGACTGGCAGATGGCTTGTCTTAATAAAATGCAAATCAGTTTGGATTTGGAAAGCCATGGAAACCACTGATTATTGATACTTAACCAAAATTGGGCAGATAAGCTACTGAATAATAGCTTTAAAATTTTTATATTAATTTTTATTTTTTAAATATATTATTTTGTTTAATGTTATGGATATATTGCCTGCATGTATGTAACTGTACCCATATTGTGCAGTGCCTGCGGAGGTTAGAAGGTGTTGGACCCTCTAGAACTGGAGTTATGGATGGTTGTTAGCCACCATGTAGTTGCTGTGAACTGTGCCCAGGTTCTTTGCAAGAGCAGTTAGTTCTCTAAACTGCTGCTGAGCCATGTCTCCAGCCCCCTGAATAATAGCTTTTAACAACCCCACTAGAGGGCTAAGGAATGAAAGAAACCTATATGAAACTGGGTTCAGAAAGGGAAAAGCCTTTAGTAAAAGAAAAAGTTCCCCACTATTGCCATCCTAGGTGCGGTGGAAACTGACCACCAACAAGGTTTTGACAAATTTGTAATGTCACCTTGTAGGCTGTTATGACAGACTGGAAGCAGAGAAGGTGGCCCTTGAGTAAGGCAGAAGTTTCTATTCAATTTCCGGTTTCCTCCCTGCCTTTCTCTTTTCTGTCTTTTTTAGACAGTCCACCTGACTGAACTGTTACTGTGTAACACAGACCACTATGTAACACAGACCTGGAACCTATGCCGAGTCTCCTGTGTCAACCTCTTGAGTACTGGGATGCGCTAGCACACTAACCCCATCAGTTCTTATTTAAGGGGCTTCATTGAATGAAGCAGATTAGAGAAGGACACTTTAGATATGCTCCAAGTAGAACCCTTTCCACACCAAAAAAGGTCAGGTGGTAGTAGTAGGTGAGGGTATTTTGTTGTTATGTTTTTGTGTTTTTCTCTTTGGGATGCTGGTTTCAGGTAATAGAACTGAGCATCTTGCTTTCATTAAAAAAGAACTGATATACTTCTTCCCAAGTTGCTTATATGCAGTGAATTTTGACTCTTCATAGAGCTCAGTGTGTATTGGGTCTGAAAGGTATTCCTTCGGAAACATGAATTAGAGAGTGGGCATTGATTCAAAGTAAGATTGTAAGGAAGCCAAGTACAGCTTAGTAACAATTGCTGTAACACAGCATTGTGACAGTAAGAGCAGTAAATAGATGTGCTATTTTCTAGAGGGAAATACTGAATTCACATTCTTCTGTTTTATGCAAGTTTTCAGCAATATAATAAAATATTGTATGACATTCTAAAAAAGTGAGAAATGCAACTCATATTCAATAACAGACACAGACCCAGAGATGACCCAGATAGAGAAATGACCAGATGGTACCTTTAGCATAGCTCTTATAGAAAGATCTGAGCATCTAGTATAAAGCATGGACAATGGCTGTGGCAAGATGGGCATTTCAGTAGAGATATTGTTGCTATTAAATAGCATTCCTGGGAAAGAAAAGTCTTACAGAACTGAGAAATTCATTATCTGGGCTTGTTAGTAGGCAGACCAGGCAGAGATGTGAGGTGGCAGACCAGGCAGAGATATGAGACATGATGATAGAGGCAGGAAACAGAAATTAGAGTAGAACAGAGTATAAAAGTACAGTGGTGTTTGAAATCATCAGGGTCAAATTATCTAATACATGTAACTAGAATCTAAGAAGAAAGGGCAAGGATATTAGAAAATGTGTTTGAGAAATTAGTGGCCAAGTGTATTCCAACACTTTTCAACCTTTAGGTTCATGAATCTAACAAACTCTGTGTGTATGTTTACATTTAGTCGTTCTAGTCATTTATAAAAGAAGCCAGGGAAGAAATGTATGAATTATAATTGACTTCTTACCAGAAACAGTGAAGAAGTTCAAAAGAGAGTGTTCCATGAAAACCCATGTTAACCTTGAATTTCTTATTCAGTAAGCATATTCTTCAGAAATGAAGCAAGTAGCCTTTCACATCCACTAGGCTATGTGTCACTAGAAAAACAGAAACTCAGTGTTCCTGAAGATATGGAGAAATTGGAAATTTGTTTGGTATGTTGGCTATGGGTTTGTAAAATGGTTCAGTCACTGTGGACACTGGTTCCTCAAAAGTTAAATATGGTATTTGAAATAGGTGTCCTATTAAGGGATAAGCACTCTGTGGTGTTGTTCTCTGTACATTGGCCAGCTGTGAGTTTTTGTGTTAGTCACCATCAACTGCATAAGGAAATTTCTCTGATGAGAGTTAAGAGATACATTTATCCTAAGCGTAGTGGTTGCATCGAAGACATGTCACTTAAACTAAGCATCTTACAGACAGTTTTTCTCTGTGTTTGACCAGTTCTGTAACTCTATAATAGTCTCCAACTATTGCAAAAAGAAGCTTCTTTGATGAGGGACAAAAGGTACACTTGATGTAAAAAAAAACATACCTCCCAAGGCTCATGGATCATTGCAGAACAGGAGGCAGAAAGATTGTAAAATCCAGGTCTCCCTGAGTCAAGCAAGACTCCATCGTCAGCACCAGCTACACCCCGCCTGCCTGGAAATACTGTGCAGCAGAGGCAGCCATATGCCTGTATATCCCAAACCTAATTGGCTATTGGCTCTCTCCTTGGAGGAATAACCCATGGCTGATGCCACAAGCTTACAGCCTCTACAGGTTAGGAGATGTTATAAGCCACAGTAAGACCCTGTCATATTTAACAGGAAAAAATGTAATTCATGGATTAACATATCATCCAAACATATGTGTCTATACCAAAGTAACCTACCATAACTATTAGTGCTGTTTAAATACCTATATATCTAATTGCTTGTGCTTCATTAGTAGGATCGAAAGGTTATTCCTGGACAAACTGTCAGCCCATGAAAGGAAACAGCCAGAATTGACCAGAGTCCAAGACAACAGCTCCAGAGAGAGTGGACTGTTTTACTTCTCATCCACCTGTGCCCCTTTTCTAAGCCTAGGGAACAATCTGCGGAAGAGGGGGCGTGGTAGAATGTAAGGGCTGCGATTGGGGTGAATGGTGAAACTACAGCAATGTAGTCTGGACACTCATTTGATCAACTTGATTGAACATACAACCCCTCACCCCCCGCTGGATGGTGGGGCTGTGGGGGTTTGGGCACAACAGCCTGCAAATTGGTTTCATATGAAGGATGCTTGTACTCATGGATCATCACTTATAACTAAAAAATGAAAAAAAAAAACTGAGAGAAAGATGCAGGACAGTTATGGCAAAATGCATGATTTGGGATGGGGTGGGGTGGGGTGGGGGGAAGGGAAAGGGAAATATGCCTGATCTGAATTGGAAAATGATGTATGAAATGTACAGAGCACCAATAAAAAAAAAAAAAAAGATTGTAAAATCCAGAGGGGATGGGTGACCACAAGGAAACTGTCTTCTAGACAGCTGGTCATTTACTCATATGGACTCACAGCAGTGACAACAGCGTGCACAATTCTGGTGCAGTCTCAAACCAGACAGAATCTCAGCATAGACATGTAGAAATGGGTAAGAAATTCTAACCCAACCTAAGGAACTTTTGGCAATTGATGTCTCCTGGGATGGGGAAAACAGTGTTTTATAGGGATGGCACTCTTGGTGATCCCAGTGAGTGGACCAATACTGTAAGACATTTGGGGACACAAATCAGTCTGGACAGGATATGGGAGTGGAGGTAAGGTGCAGAAAGATCTATATGCCATCAAACTATATTGCATGAAAATTGCAAAAATTCAATTAAAAGTTAAATGTGAGATTGTAATTATTGTCCTAAATATATACTCCAGAGAGTTGAAAACAGAATTGAAGCAAGTAGATGTGCACACATGTTTGAAACAGTACCAATCACAGTGAAAAGATGGAAATAGACTATATGCCTCTTTCATTGTAGGTGGAAATAAAATAATAGCAGTAATATTTATGAGCATTCATTGTGGTAAGGTCGAGATGAGAGAGATAAGAGAAAATGGAGAGGATAGAAACGAGATGTGGAAGCCATTGTGAGAAAGCTTGTGCAGTGTCTGCCAGGAATGCTGGTCAGGTTACTTTTAATTTAGAATATTTATTTCTTGGGGCTGGAGAGCTGCCTCAGGGGTTAAGAGTACTGGCTGCTCTTGCAGAGGACTTGGGTTTGGTTCCTAGCACCCACATGAGTGCTAACAATTATTGTTTACTCTACTTCTAGGTATCTGGCACCTGCTTCTGGCCTCCATGGATACACATGGTGCACTTATATGTGTGCAGACAAAACACTCATACATATGAAATAAAGTTTTCTTTTAAAAATTCATTTTGATTAGCTTATTTTGACTTGAGGAAAACAATTTAACTGGAGTAATGTGCTGGAGTGTAGCTGCAGGGCTGCTGGAAGTCGATAAAGTGCTTGAGTACTACACAGCAGTGGTGCTAATGAAATACTTTTCTCATCCCATGTTCCCCTTTCATTATTACTTTAAGAAAAGTGGAGCAGTTTGGTGTTTCATTATGCCACTTAATTGCTTTAAAAACAGATTGTTAATTCTATTGAATCTTGATGAGTTAATTCATAATAGAAGTTTTCAAAAAACAAAGTCACACTGAGCAAAGTCCATCAGTGCTTGAGTCGTTGGGCCAGTGAGGGTCTCCTTAGGAAAGTGGTTGATCTGTACCTTACACTTCTGGGTCGTTTCTGCAGTGGGTCTTGGGAAGAGGTAGAGGGCTAAGTTCAGAGGGAGTATCTATCAGTGGCACTCCTGTATAGCACTACAGTGGTGGAAGCCCATAGAGTGCACCTCATCAAGAGCTAACCCTGCTTCCGTGGACTCTGGCAGTGCTGTACCACTTGGGGTTCTATCAGTTGACAGTAGGGAAGCTGTACATGGAGGCAGAGCCTCTATGGAAATAATTGTTTCTACCTTCCATTCTTGCGGCATACCCAAATCTTATCTAACAAATAGCCTTAAAAATAAAAGAACAGCTGGGGGTGGTGCTGCCTGCCTTTAAACCCTGCACTAGGAAGGCAGAAGCAAGCAGATCTCTGCGAGATTGAGATCAACCTGATATACATAGTAAGTTCCAGGTTATCTGTGGCTACAGAGAGAGCCAGTCTCAAAAACAAACAAACCAAAAGAATTATTTTTAATGATTTGGCCACACATTTAGGAAAGCATTCCCTAGCATGGGTTATATTATATGCTTCTTACTGAAGGAGCTTATTACAGTGCTTTTTTGGCTCTTGTTTCCCTAGAAACATCATTTTATGCAAGTGATGTAGAGTTAAGAAAGCAAGGAAAATATTTATGACATTTTATAGCTTAACTCTCACTGAACTCTATCCTGCTATACTATAGCTTTCTTTCAACAAGGCCTTGAAAAAAATCTACTTTTCCTTTTGTATATTTATGGTTTAATTTAGCTTTTTGGGGATATGAAGGTACTTGACTTGGAAGAGGTCTGGTTCTTTTAATAAATGTCCGTAATATGCAAGCAGCACTGAAAAAGGGAGCATGACTAACCTGGTAGCTGGGCACTTAACGCTCCTAAAATGACTTGCCTTCCATTAGAAACCAATCGCTAAAACAGGTCATTCAGAAACTGTTTTAATGCTCCAATTCTATACCCTGGTTGAGACAAAAATCATGTATTTTTTATTCTTCCCAGAAAAACCAACATCTGCAAAAGATTGTGTTACTTGTTTATTTATAAGTGCATTCCTTTTAAGAGGGATGTGCTGATATTTACAGTATTTCATTTTCATTATGGAATCATAAGCAGCACTGAACTTTCTCAGGAGGCAATCTTCTCTCTGGCTATAATTTCCCTGTAGTTATTTCTCAATGACATTTCATGGCTGCTTTGCCTAAGTCCCCAGATATTTGGCTCTCAGCCTGATCTTTGAATATGACTGTCTTCATCTTTTTCTTGATTCTTACTGTGTCTGAGTTTGAATAAGGATCTGACTGTTCCTCCAGGGTAGATAATCATTTTCATTGTTCCTTCCATGAATGTCATTAGATTGGGTTTGTTTTCAGAAATCCGTGAAGTAATATTTGGTTATTGTTTTAATGACCCATTATTAACAAAAGTGTGTCCTTGTGGCAGCTTTGTGAACTGTCTGCTTATACCCTTGATTCCTCTGCGAGGACTGCTAGGTAGAATGCGACCTGTCCTCTGGGAACAATGGTTGTGGCTGTTGGTGTTCTGTGACTTTATCAAATCAGTACAACACAGTGATGGGGAGAGAGGTCTGAGTAGCAGGCTTATATCTAGTCCAGAGGACCCCCCCCCCCGTGCCTTCTGGGGAGACTGAGAGCTGGGTAGTTATTTGGTAGCTATTATGAAAAGCTATTCTTTTTTGTTTGTTTGTTTGTTTGTTTGTTTGTTTGTTCGTTTGAGACAGAGCTTCCCTCTAGCCCTTGCTGGCCTGGAACTCACTATGTAGATAGACCTGGAACTCACAGAGATCTGCCTGCCCCTGCCTTCAGAGTGCTGCTCATATTAAAGTTGTGCGCCACCCAAAAAGCTACATGCTAAGGTATCCAAACACAGAGAGAGACTTTATTCAAAATGGATGGGTTTTATAGGCAGTGTGACTTCACCTCCTCGGGCCAGTCCCAGACCTTTGCATCACCACATCCCACTCCATGGGCATGGCCAAGAAGGTCCCATGACTCCTACTTGTGCCTCTTGGGGGCACTGGTTGGAATGTTAGCCCATTCATACCTAACTTAAACCAGATTTTCCCACAAGTCCTCCACCTCACCAGAGCTCATGCATTCTGCCATACATGACTTTCATCTTTTTCTCAGTCTTTTTTTTTTTTTTCTTTCAATGCAGACGTTTTCTGTCTTGGGCAGAAGCTTACTGTTTCAGTTACTTCTTTGACCCAGTCTTTTTGTTGTTGTTCCTTCCAATTTGCATCACTTCAAAACATGCATATAGGCACGCCACACCTTTACCAATATTGTGACTAAACTATAGGTTAATTCTAAAACATGCTTATGGATTCACATTTTGACAGTAGGGTTGTATGCAGGTAAAGAAAAACTATTACTTTACATTCCTACGAGATATAGTAAGCTGATGAATAACATCAGGTATTATATTTACTAAAAAAGAAAGCAAAGAAAAAGAATTATTTAATTTGCTTTACAATTAGAGATTTGGTGCTAGGATCCACAAGTGAGGGTTTGTTTTTCTGGGACTGTGCTATAAACAAGATGTGAAACTGATTTTGCATCTAGAACTTTTTTGCATCTAGCTTACTTTTTTTTCCTCATCAGAATCTTCATATGGGATGTTTCTTTCATCATGCTGCATCTCCCTTCACATGGGATGTTTCTTTCATCACGCTGCGTCTCCCTTCCTTCCCCACTGCTTTTCCCACTGAGAGCAGCTGTCTGTTTGCCAGTTGATTGCTGTCTTCTCAGTCTGGAGCAAGAGCTTCATCTTATTCTGACTTGCAGTGGGCAAGTGAATGTATGGACTATTGTCACCATGAGCTTGGCAGGCCTTCTGCACACTTCCCTCTATTGGCAATAGAGGAAAAGTTTTCATCTTTATTATTTATTTATTTATTTATTTATTTATTTATTTATTTATTTTGTCTTTTTTTGAGATAGGGTCTCCCTGTATTACCAGCTGTCCTGGAACTTACTATGTAGACTAGGCTGGCCTCGAACTCACAGAGATCCGCCTGCCTTTGCCTGCCAAGTGCTGGGATTAAAGGTGTGTGCTTCCACACTGGGCCATCTTTATTGTTTTTAAATAGCTGTTTAATTCTTTCCTATAAATACATCCTGTCAGTGAATTCAGCCCAGTTTGATATATTATATTATAAAGCTGATATTGAGTATTATACAGACAGAAACTTGGCAAATGAATTTGATGTTTTTCTTGTGGAAATCTGAGTACCAAATGAACAGACCCTGGCTAGAATGTTTTATAAACCTCATTTGCATTTTGGTTACTCCTATATGAATCTTAAGGTGATATTACTATGATTGTTAATATATTTTTAGATCAATCTACCTGAACAGTGTCTTTAAAATTTAGAAAGGCTGCTTTCACTAACTGCATCTTTTTAAACTACCGTACAAGTACTTTGTAAATTAATATCTGCGAACTGATTTTGAGGTAATTTTCATGCTGTACTTGGATTAACTCATTAAATAATTCTAGTATTGCTTTCTTAAGAAAATGGTGAGAGTTTTGGTGAAAGACTTCCTTTTCCTTTTCTAGAGCAGGATTCCTAGAATATAGATAGAGTCATTTTCACCCTATTAATGCATATAATTATTTGCGTGGATATTATATATATTGTTTTCTAATACTTAAAGTTGTTTTCTGAATTTTCTTTAAATAATTTCTAGTTTCAGTTCTGTTTTCTTCCGTGTGGTTTCAGTTCTTTGCTTAGTACTCTCACTTTGGAGGAATTCTTCCTTTAGTATGTGAAGAACACTCCCCAGAGGAAAAGCACATGGTCACTGTAGAGGTGTCTGTCTGCTGCTTTGGTTTGGTACTATCATTGCCCAGCAGGTGAGGTTAGCACTTTGATGTCATTATTCTCTCAGTAGCCACAGCAACAAGATGGCTTCTTCAGCTGCACAGAGCAGGGGACAAGGAGAAATGGCCAGTTGGTCTGGAAAGTGACAATCCTGGGTACTTTCAATGCTTCCCTGGCCCTTACCACAGACAGCTGTGTGCGCTCGACTCCCTCTGCCCTTATGTCTTGGCTATGTTTGGTTTTAAAAATCAGTTCTTAACTTCACAAAACTTGTGAAGCACTAGAAGGAGATTTTTAAACCCCAAGCAGGTCATACTTACAGATGGTTTTAAGATGAGGAAGATGGACTTACTGTACAGAAGGCCAGGCTGCTGTACTCTTGCCTTCCTTTCAGCCCTTCTAGGGTGATTTAAATAAAAGTCTGGAGCTCATGCTTGGATTAAGGCTATAGGGGTTTTTCTCACATTCCTAAGGTAATCATTTGTACTATAGTAAATGATGTATTTCTCTAAGGATATATAATAGTAAATATGTAGAGGTTCAAAGTACCAATGCTTTTTTTTACCTGTAGTAGTTTACTTGTAAGTGTAGGAAAGGTTTGTATAATTTTTTTCAATTTTGTACATGATCAAATTGATGTACAGATAGTGATTTAGATGAGACTATCATGATATTGAAAAACAGGCCATGAAATCATTGGTTCCATTAGAAGATTAACTGAAGATTGTTTCATATGATTAATAGTCAGATGTTTATGGAATAACTAGAACTTTGAGCCTGTTGCCTTTAAAAATAGTCAAAACAATGGGCAAGTGAAGATGGAGAAGTTGAAGTTCAGAAACTGCAGTGTTTACAGAGCAGCTTGGGAGTCCACCGCACTAGAAATACCCTAGGCCCTGGTGATAGAGACTGTGAGTGAATAGCATTAACTGTGGCCCGCCTTAGTTGTTTTAGCAGAGCTGAGCCTCCCTGATGATTGGGGCATGGAGACAGATATTGGATCCTTTGAAGGTGCTTTCATTCTGATTGATTCCCAGCATCAGTTCAAATGTGCTCACTGCTGGAATAATGACCAGTGCTTCCATTACAGACCCATGCACTTCCAGTCAGTCCTCCTCCACACCTCCTTATTTTCATTTTCATTCACCTTTTTAGTATTGGTTTCTACCCTAAAGTTTCATTCTTTTAAAGTGGTAAAATAGGGCCTGAATATATGAAAAGTTAATTTTTTTCTTAGTTCTGATATGTAATATTAATGTATATGCAAAGAGAAACACAGAGAGATGCACCTAATGCTAGCTCTGCCATCTTTTCTGTCTTGGTTTCCCTCTCCTTCCCAGCACCATAGTCACCATCATCATCTTCATCGTTATGTGGACCCGTTGGAGACTTACCAGCCGTACAGGGATTCACTTCCTTAAAATGTTTTCTAAAATTTGTTCCTCCTATCGTTTTTTTCTTATTTGTAATCTTCTTACAACTGTAGGGTTTTAGAAGTATTCTACATGCCACGTTGCTTGATTGGGGCTTGTGTCTTTTTCTTTTTGTGCCTTATGTTAATAATTAATTAGTCTTCCTGAATTTCATGTTTTCTTTACTGCATATGAATTTTGTATGAATTTCTTTCTTAATTTTTCAAAAATCAGGGTAATTGTTGAAGGACCAAGAAAGTAAAATGCTGTAAGTTTGTATGTGTTTGGTTATGTCACAAAGTTTTTATTTGACTTGGCTACAAACCTGAGCTATAAATAAATGCCTAAAAACTAAAATGTGTATAATTGTCGATAATTTACTATTCCTGAAAATTGTTCCTTATTCTTTCCAGGAAAGAAAGGAGAGGCTATCCAGATTTGAGTCTATTCGTCATTCAATTGCTGGATTAATTAGGTCTCCAAAATCTGTACTGGGCCCTTCAGCAGTAAGTAGGACTAACTCTGTGTGTTTCCTTATCTCAGTGGTTGCCTTGCTTTATTCAGATGTATAAAAGCTTGTGGTACAAAGTAGGAAATAAGAGCATGGTTCAACGTTTTCCATAAATCTGTTTATGAATATAGTACATCCTCAGGTACCATTCATATCAGGAGGAGAGAAATAGGTTTGGTGGACATTCCAAGATTGCCATTGGAGTCTAGGGACTTTGGGTAGTATTGAATGGTACACACACACATTTTCCTATACATACTCTATTATTATAAAGTTTACTAGGCACAGAAAGAGATTAACCATAAGTTGGTGATAAAACAGTTTCAGCAGTATAATGATGGCTATGTAAAGGCTCTTTCAAAATTAATATTACTTTTACTTCTTCTCATAAAGATGTGACATGCTGCAAGGCCATGCTGGGCTATGACAACCAAAATTGTTGCAGGAAAACCATGAATAAGATTGACCATTTTTCTGCAGACTTCCTGTGCTACATGTCCATAATTACAGGGCTGTTTTATGTATTTTAAAATCTTATTAGACTAATAATATTAAATGCATATCAGCCACTTACATGTTCTTTGGAGGTTCCCTTTGCAAATTGGAATTTCTTTGGTATGCTTTTTTTTGAGGATTTAGGGATTGAACCCAGGGCTTCATATATGCTAGTTAAGCACTCTACCACTGACCAATTCGTCAGCCTTCAGTTGTTTTTTTTTTACTTAATTGTTGAGATATAACAGGGTTTTTAAAAATGTAACACTTTTATTGATGTTTTGTGTATTTCAAATATCATTTTTCAGTCCAATTTAGACATATTCCCCTTTCCCTTCCTCCCACCCACCCCAGTTCATGCACTCTGCCATACATGTCCTGTATCTTTCAGTCTTTTTAAAGTTTTTCTCTGCAAAGGTTTATTGTTTGGGGCAGAATTTAACTATATCAGTCTGTTCTTTGACCCAGTCCTTATGTTGTTGTTGTTCTCTCCCAATTGTATTGCTCCAAAGTATGCCTATATACATGTCATATATGTACTTGAATTATATCCTCCAGGTATAAACTGTATGCTAACTCTAATATATGTTTAGGAGTTCTCATTTTTCCCTTTTAATTTTATACTACTCTAAAATATGAATATATACCTTCCACCCATATACATTAATTACCATGTTTGAAAGTAAGTAAGTTAATTCTAGGGCTCATTAATAGATTCACATTATAGCATCACAATTGCTTTCAGATAGAAAGAAATATAACAATAATGTTGCTTAGCTTGCCTTTCAATTGAGATATTTTATACTAGCATCCACAAATGAGGGAAACCATTCCCCCATTTGTTTTTTTTTTTGGGGGGGGGGATTGTGTTACTTCACTTAGCATAATGGCTTCGAGTTCCATCCATTTACCTGCAAAGTTCATGATGTTATCTTTCTTTACCGCTGCTTAGAACTCCATTGTGTAGATGTACCACATTTTTGTTATCCAGTCCTCAGTTGAGGGGCATTTGGGTTGGTTCCAACTCTTTGCTGTTGGTTCCAACTCTTTGCTGCAATAAACATAGATGTGCATGTCTCTTTGCAGTAAGATGAGTCTTGTGGGTATATACCCAGGAGTGGTATGGCATTTTTGAGTCTTTTAAGGGTTCTCCACACTGCTTTCCATGAGTGTTTTAAAAGTGTTTTTTTTTGGGGGGGGGGAGCAAGACCTTTATCACACACATAATCTATGTGTTCTGTACTTTCTTCTTTCTTTTTTTTTCTTTTGATAGTATCTTTTGACACGAGTTTTAAATTTTGATGAATGTTTATTATTTCTTTGTGTTTTTGGTGTCATATGTGAAGAAACACTGTCTAACTCAATGCTATGCAAATACTCAACTTTGTTTCCTTTTAAGATTCTTAAGAGTTTTGACTCATGTATCTGCCTTGAAACATGAAGTTAGTTTCATAAGTGGAATGAGTAGAGGTTCAAATTCATTTTTCTACATTTGGAAGCATACTTGTTTAAAATGTTTAAAAAGCAACAACTACGAACTACTGTTTCTTCAAATGAACATTCAAAAATTACAGTTTTAATGTATAATTAATTTTAGATAAAAAATAAAGCCAAATGTATTATACACAGGAAAATGAAATTTGAATTTATTATAATTATATTCTTACCTGCCATACCTATTAGTCTCAGTGTTTTTAACAGTATATAAAGTAGGAGGATACTTTTAAAAAATGTCCAGTGGGACATTTAGATCTCAGTGGAAGGAAGAACATAATTTAATTATTTGATAGGAGTTTGATTTTAGATGTATGTTGGGTATGATATGTCAGCTGTTAGCTTTTCATTGTTATAATTAGAACTATTTATTTATTTATTTTTTGTTTGTTTATTTATTTATTTATAGACAGGGTCTCTCTATAGCCTCAGCTGGCTTGGAACTTACTCACTGATTAGAGTAGTAACATTTTAACATGTTATATCAACTCCAAGAAAGTGCCCTTGCAGTGTATCAGGGTCTAAAGCACCGGTAATGGCCCTATGTCCAGTGTTTTCCATCTTCACAAGGCTGTTATTTTGCATTGAGAACTGTTTCTCAGCACTGCTTCTGAATCCAAGGGCAGAGGTGTTGCTAGTATTAATCAGCGCCTCTTGAACACTTTCATGCTATTGCAAGGGTTCATTTGAATTGGAAAGCCTTCACCCCATATTAAATTTAATGAGACCTGTTCTAGCCATGTTCAGAACATTGCCCTTTCTCTAGGACCCTCTTTGTGTACAAATTTACCAATACCTTGTTCCATTTGCAGGCATTTGTGAATAGTGGCATTATTGATGTGTGAACCATGTGATATCCTTGTAATAGTAGCACTATTTGAAAACATTTTTAAAAATCA
Organism: Rhizomys pruinosus; assembly: GCA_009823505.1. NCBI lineage: Eukaryota > Metazoa > Chordata > Mammalia > Rodentia > Spalacidae > Rhizomys > Rhizomys pruinosus. The sequence continues at coordinate 243,677 of VZQC01002461.1, forward strand.
GATTAATGTGTATTTTGGTCCAAATTATTTGTTCTGTAAACATTAAAAGTATTAGATTATTCAACCCTGTCTCTTAAAAATTCATATTTTATACTGTATCGATTATTTTAATTTTAGGATTCTTTGAATTAGATTTTAGAAAACAAAGCTATAAAGTAATAATTCTTCTTTTTCTAGAATAATAATGTAAATTGATTTTTTCAGAAAGCTACACTAGAGCTGTTTGGGTGTACATCCATTCCAGTATCAGCACTGTAATGCTTTGCTTCCACCAGCAGCACAGGGGACAGCTACCCCTTGTTATTCACTTAATAACATTTAATAACTGGATTAAAAGTAAATGAAGACCTTAAAAATAATAGACAACAAGTAAAGTATAAAATGCATAAATATTTCTTGACATGGTGGTACACACATTTAATCTCAGCAGTTGGGATGTAGAGGCAGGCTGATCTCTGTGAGAGTGAGGCCAACGTAATCAACACAGTGAGTGTCAGGCTGGCCAGGAGTATATAATGAGACCTTGTCTCAGAAAAGCAAAGCACAAAACAAAACAGAACAGAACAAAACAGAGTATAAAATAGCTTGAATTAGCATGTCTTGTTACTGGTTACTCTTATAAATAAATACAAATATGAACACTGAGGCAATGCAAAATGCAAGCATTTTATGTTGCCTAGGAACATAACACCTGCTGCTCTGACAGATGACCAGGGTTGTTTCCTGTAAGCACATGGTGGCTAACGACTGTCCATAATTCCAGTGCCAGGGGATATGATTCCCTCTTCTGACTTCCACAGGCATTGCATACATGTGGTGCATTTGCATACATGTATGCAAAACACTCATACACATTAAAAAAATAAAAATCAAGCTGGACATGGTGGTGCAGGCCTTTAATCCCAGCCCTTGGGAGGCAGAGGCAGGCAGATCTCTGCTAAGTTCAGGGCTAGCCTGGTGTACATGGTGAGTTCTAGGCCAGCTGGGGCTACCGGGGAACCCTGTCTCAAAAAGGCTCCCCCCAAAAAAATATAAAACAAAAAAATAAAAAAGCAAACACAGATCACATCAGACTCCATGATCTACACTGAACTACAACTGCACACTGATCTGCAATGATCTTCTCCTAATTTTCGTTAAAATGTTTCAATGAAATTAGCAGTGAGTAGTGTTAGTTTGTAAAAATGTGCTATTATTAATATTGTGAAACACATAAACATATTGTCTTTCTGGGCTGGAGAGATGGCCTAGCGGTTAAGAGCGCCAACCGCTCTTACAGAGGACCCGGGTTCGATCCCCAGCACCCACATGGCGGCCGAGAACCGTCTGAAACTCCGGTTCCAGGAGAACTCCAGTTCCAGGGGAATCCCAGACCCTCTCCTGACCTCCGCGGCATTGCACGACACGGGTGCACAAACTTGCATGCAGACGGTACATTCATACACATACAGAATAAAAAAAAAATATTGTCTTTCTTAAAAACAAAGAAGTACAAAAGTGAGATGACTATTTTTGCATTTGAAACATGCTTCATCTTCAGTTCTTCAATAACATCTTTAGTTTGGGTTGCACTTCATAGACCTTTTTCAGACTTAATTCTCCATGCTCTTATAGTTCTACATGAATGCCAGCTTTGATGGATGGGGTAGCTAAGACAAGACTACAGACACGCTCCTGTCATAGAGACCTCTTGAGATTGACAGGGTGAACTTTTGCAGCAATGCTTTATGAATTTCTCATCTTCAGGCATTTAACTTTAGAAGGGTTTAAAGATGTTTCTATTACAGTAAAAAAAATTGGTCTATTGTAATTAGATGTAATGTGATAAATGTAGGAAAAATAAGTATTCTGACTTCCTTTTTAAAGAATTATCAACTAAACTGGTTGTGGTGTCCCATGCTTTTAACCTTTGTACTTGGGAGGCAGAGGCAGGGGGATCTCTGTTAGGTCAAGTCTAGCCTGATCTACATAGTTCTAGGCCAGCTGTGACTATAGCAAGACTGTCTCAAAAAAGAAAGAGCTATCAACTCTTGCTATCAGTTTATAAAGAGCTTTGGTTAGACTATGCATAGGGATTTTTTAAAGATTTTATTTTTATTTTATGTGCATGGATATATTGCCTGTGTGTATGTAAGTGCATCCATGTTGTGCAAAGCCGGCAGACATCAGAAGGGGTTGTCAGAACCTCTGGAACTGAATTAGCCACCAGGTGGGTGCTGGGAACTGAATCCTGGTCTGCTTCAAGAGCAGCCAGGGCTTTTAACCTCTGAGCAATCTCTCTAGCCCTTATGTATGTGTTTTTAATTGTAGTCTTCTTTTACTTTTGTAGTTGTGGCTGGACTTGTTATATGTTATTATTTTTTATCATTATTAGCACTAAATAAAAAGGCTTAATTCATTTATGAAAAATTTCCCATTATAGTTGTCACATCATGTACAGATTTTAAAAAGTTTTAGGTATTATAAGTAGAAAACAGTCAGAATGTACAGTCCATGTGAGGCCTATTTGGGTCTTCTTTTGCTATTATTTAACCAATAGAATGAATTTGAATAATATTGGACTTAGACTAGTATAATTTGGACCTTTTCAGCAATCCAATCCAAAGAAGGCTGTGTGTAGATACCATAAAGTTTCAATCAGCCCTTACCTCCTCATATGTCAGTGTTTGCCTTTTAGTAATTGTGTTAGACTGCTTTCTTTCACTATGACAAAGGGCCTGATTAAAATGAGGAGGAAAGGCTTATTTTGGCTCATTGGTTTTCTTGGTTCTATGGTAGAAAGTCTATGGTCACTTCTTAGCAGCCAAGAGGAGGAGGGTGGAGAGAGAGAGAGAGAGAGAGAGAGAGAGAGAGAGAGAGAGAGAGAGATCCATTGTCCTCTGCAAGGACGTGCCCTTTAGATAAACTCATATCCTTTCACAGAGTTCTGCATACTATGGGCTAAAAAAATCAAGTCTTCAACAGATGTCCTTTGGAGGACATTTTAGATCTAAACTATAGCATTATTATTATCATTATTCTCATTTTCCCAATTTGTAATTTATTTTCATGGGGTATATCAATATTGTATTTTTGGAACCTTAATAATTAGCATAAGTTATTATAGTTTCCCCATAGAATATTCTAACAATCTGGGACAGTTTAATTCCTGTGGATAGAACACAGCAAAACTTAATTATGATTGCAAAATGTGTGATTATCTCTACCATTAATTTAAAAAATTCAAGGAAATATACTCAAATTGTATTTCTTCTGTTTTTAAATAAGAGTTTGTCATCCTCAAACAACAAATTATTTGCTTCTCTTTATGTGTTTTGTGGCTTATAATCTTCCCTTAGTTTAGCCATGTATTGCTGATCTTCATTGATGCTATTTCTCCCAAGGCTTTATCTGTCATTGCTTTGCAAAAGCAAGACCAGCCATAAGACAGAGGTAGTGGCTAGGGAAGTGTCCAGTGAGGGAGAACGGCTGAGCAAGGCAGCTCCAAGTAGACCCGAGACACTACTCCTGCTGCCTCTGCTCTGGGCAGTTCAACCCAGAGTTAATTAATTCAACCAAAAAACTAATGTTTAATATGTCTTGTAAAAGTACGGCTTTTCCATAATTTCTATGATTTATAAATTTATTATATAGATTTATTTTATAATTTGGGGAATAAGATTAGGAATGCTAACCTTAAATGCTAACATTGGCTGTCCCTATGTGTGATAGAACTGAATATTGAAGGATCTTTGTTCTGGACTTCAGTACTGGTACTCCAGAATGCTTTTGTTCCAGTTGTAAAAATGAAAGATTCATCATTAAATTTTTAATTGGCCAGCCAAGAAGGGGCAAAGATATAAGAAGTGTTTATAATTGTCATGAATTTTACTAGGAAAAAAGTCACTATTTTCTTTTCTAATTTAGTTTTTAAAAATATTTGTTCAGCTCTGTGATGTGATCTCTATGAGTGAGAAACCCCTGACAGACCACGACTGGTACCACGGTGCAATTCCCAGAATAGAGGCCCAGGACCTGCTCAAACAGCAAGGGGACTTCTTGGTGCGAGAGAGCCATGGGAAACCTGGTGAATATGTCCTTTCTGTATATTCTGATGGACAAAGGAGACACTTTATCATACAATTTGTTGATGTACGTTTCCAGTCTAGTTTATATGTATATTTTGATGTGGTTCATTGTACTGTACTTGAAATATAATGATGAATTATATTTATGATTTGTTTATGATAGATGCCTGCCATACTTCAATTTTAAATTTAAAAATTTTCCGAAATTATATACATAAAATGCTTCAGAATTAAATTCTAATAAGATTAAATTCTAATAAGGAAAAATCCATTTTAATTATTTTTACTAGCTAATAAAATTAAATTTAGATATATCAGTAAACACTGATATATCTGATATGTTGAATTTGAGCATTTAAGTATTGTAAATTTAAAACTAAAGTAATGCTTGTAACATGTCTTTTCTTCCTCTAGGAAAACATAAGATTATAAAATATGTACTTTTGTTTTTTTGTTTTTTTATTATTTTTTTGTTTATTTTTAAGGGATTCTACAATATATTAATACAGTTGTTTGCAGATAACATTGACGTTCCTCAGTTTGCCATACAATTAGGTAATTGGTGCATTTGTATCTATGTCCAATTTTTGAAAAACCCAAGGTTCCCATAGTCCAGTTGGAGAAGCTTATATGCACAGGCATGTTGATCAATTAGGAGTCCAGACTATATTGCTGTAGTCTCATGATTCACCCCTATCTCTCTGCAGCCCTTACATTCTACCACGCCTCCTCTTCTGCAGTTTGTTCCCTGGGCTTTGGGAAAGGGGCACAAGTGGGTGAGAAGAAAACAGTCTACTTTCTTTGGAGTTGTCATTTTGGACTCTAGTCTGTTCAGGTTGTTTCCCTTCATGGGTTGACAGCTTATCCAGTGATACCTTTTTAGTCATACTAACAAAGCACAAGC
>VZQC01002461.1:255369-380443 GCA_009823505.1 Rhizomys pruinosus
TCAAACTTTTTTTTTTTTTTTTTTTTTTGGTCTTTTCGAGGCAGGGTCTCTCTGTAGCCCAGCTGTCCTGGAACTCACTCTGTAGACCAGGCTGGCCTTGAACTCACAAAGATCCGCCTGCCTCTGCTTCCCAAGTGCTAGGATTAAAGGCCTCGCCACCACGCCCGGCTTCTTCAAACTTTTGACAGTAGTTTTGGTACTAAAAGTTCATTAAATGGAATACACTTCATTGGGCACATGCCTTGTTTTCTTTGGTTATCATTTTAGCAAAATGCAATTCTGTTTTGTAGTTTTTGTTTTTACTATACTAACAACTTAAGTTTAGTTATTTTGCAAATTTTTTCCAGGAAAACATTTTGCAGTAGATTATGGAGTTTTACTTTTCTGTTTATTTTTATTTTTTCCCATCTACAAGTATATAGCTCAATGCTGTTAAATATATTTATGTTATTGTACATTGAAAACTTTGCTTAAGTAGAACTTTATAATGTCATTTTTCTGAAACAATGTTTTCATATTCTACTTTGTTGTTCTCTCTGTAGAATCTCTATCGATTTGAGGGCACTGGGTTTTCAAATATTCCTCAACTTATAGATCATCACTATTCAACAAAACAAGTCATCACTAAGAAATCTGGTGTAGTTCTGCTGAATCCTATTCCTAAGGTAGGGTGACTGTACGTTCGTTTCCTTGTTTTATAAGAATATATGGTATATTAACATTTTGCACAATCCAGTGCACAAAGTTCTCATGTTATTTGGTAGAGTCAAAAGTAAAAAAGTTCTGTGAATACCAGTAACTCCCACTAGTCTAGTTGAAATATAACTTGCCTTATTAAGATGCATTGCCTTCTCAGAATTTGCTAGGGTAAAAGTCATCTAATTTGTTTGCCTTTTTATCTTGAAAGATATTGAGATTAATATTTTTAAAACTGTCTGGTTATCAGAAGATTCTGTAGTATACAGGTCAAATAACTTGCCTAAAAATTAGAAGGAAATTAGAATTTTAGTTTTGAGTGTGACATTTACAAAGTACTCTAAGTCTAGCCCTCTTTTAAAGCTGTACTGCTTTTCTCAAAGGCAGAAAAGCATATCATCTTACGAGGAGCTAGGCAGGTCAGAAATCACATTAGGTCATTTTACCTCTAAGGTCTACCACAAAACATTGCTTTCATGTGCTTTAAGAGACTTGTGAGGTTAGAAGTGCACATGAGGAATGTTTGTGTATTGCCTGTACCACAGGGAAGCAAGGAACTGATTTAGCCTTTCAGTACTGTCAGTGTGTCAGGAATTGGGTTGGGTCTGCAGGAGTACTCTCCTATAGGGACTGTGTGGCAGGACAAGCAATGCAGAAATAGGAAAGACATAAAAATTGTTAGGTAGTATTTGTCAATTTGATTTTTATTGATCCAGTGTCTACCTCCATTTTGAAATGGTGGTCCTAAGAATGCTGGTATAATTCAAAAATTTTAAAAATTATTCTACTTTTCCTTTATTAGTCTAGAAAATAATGTTCATATTTGTTCTTTTATTATATAATTAAGTGTCTGCAGAATAGCTGAGGTTCTGATCCTTCCCCCCCCTTAGGATTCTGACAGTCTCTAAATATTTTAATTCTGTAGCCAAGGAATAGGCCTTCTTATACAATTTTCTGGATTTCTAATATTAGTTCATCTATTACTAATATTTTTCCATTCTTTTGTTCTTCCTTAACCATAGAAAACCCCATAGAATGTCTGTAGTTTAAATTTAAGCAAGTTGTCCCTTTTTTTACATGGCAAAAGCAAATAAATGAACAAGTCCACCCATATTAGCTCCATTTATTTTTTTTCAGAGTCCTAAAAATCTTCCCCCCACTTAGTCAAAATGATCTGTCTTGTGGCTTTATACACTATTTATACATTAATAACAAGCAAATTTATAGTTCTAACTCAGGTCTATACATCATATAATGTAGACATTTCCACTTTTTTACTTTAAACTCAGTTTAAAACATGAGGTTTCTCGATTTAATCTTCCTTATTTAGTGAGGGCTACCATCATAAAACAAATGGCTTCTCAAAACACAGACTTGGAATCTGACATTTTCTTCTTTATCACCTCCTTCCCGATTGAATGACAAGAGTTTTATATACTTAATTATACATTTGGAAGTATGATTAGTTCCAGTATATCCTAGTATGAATTGGACTCATTGTAGAAACATACATTTTACCCATGTTATATTAATAAAAAATAAATTCTGTTTTCAGATATCTTGCTTCCTAGTCTCCCAAGCCAACCAAATATTTGTTCTATGTATATGCTTAGTCAGATCCACAGTAGAGATCAAAGTCATAATAGAAATAATAATGCAGATCTAGGCCTGAGTAGGAATATGTAACTTCAAATAAAGCTATATCTCAGTACATAAAATCCTCCATGAAATGACCTTAGGTAATGGATTATATTTTTAGACTATTATATGGTCAATTATTACCTTTCTGTCCAATCTCTGATACTGGAAAGTTGATTATCTCATAATTTAATAGCCACTAGTGGTGAAGATAATTGTGTACTGGAAGCTATAGAAGATTAAAGAGCTATGTATGGTTGTTTTATGAGGTAAAAACTTTCTATTAACCTGATTTAAAGTCCTAGAATTTGAAATATGTATATCATTATCTGTTTATTATAAAAATTGTTACACAGTGATTTAAAGAATCATGTTGCTCTTTTAAAAGATAATTGTTAAATTAGAGTTTAGGAAAGTTAGATAATTTTCTATTATAAGTGGAGAACAAATTGATATGGATTCTGTTATGGCATTATGTGTCATATATTTGCCTCTGAAAAGTTATTTGTACTCTTATTACTGAATCTATTTCTTGATTTGTGTAGGAAGTTAATATATTTGGCCATAAAATGTGCTATAAAATATCTAATTTTGATCTTTCTAGACTTCAGTTTTAGCTCACATAAAGAATGTTATTTTGCTTTTAGTGTAATTTTTGTTTCCCACTTATTTTTTTCTTACTCATGAAAATATAATTTTACTATCATAATGCCTACAGTAGCTAAAGTTGTCTCCTGTCTTTGTTCCCCATGAGTGCTGAAAAACTAAACAACTAGAGTGGCAGGATTGTTTATGTATCTGTATGGGTATCTTTCTTTGTTGAGATTTGTTCTGTGTCCCACTATGTGGTCGATGTTGGAGAACATTCTATGGGGTGCTGATTACAAAGTATATTTTTTGGTGTTTGGGTGGAATATTCAGTCTGTTAGGTCCATTTGGTGTATTGTATATTGTTCAGTTAAGATGTCTCTGTTTATTCTTTGTCCAGTTGACCTGTCCAATGGGCTCAATGGGGTATTGAAGTTCCCCACTGTTAGTGTGCTGGGATTAGTCTATGTCCTAAAATCCTGCAGAATTGGTGCTGGAGAAATGGCTCAGCAGTTAAGAGCATTGACTGCTCTTGAAGAGGACCCGGGTTCGGTACCTAGCACCCACATGACAGCTAAGAACCATTTTTAAACCAGGAGTGGTGGTGCATGCCTTTAATCCTAGCACTCAGGAGGCAGAGGCAGGTGGATCTCTGTGAGTTCAAGGCCTGCCTCGTCTACAGAGTGAGTTCCAGGCCAGGTGGGGCTATAGGGAGACCCTATCTCAAAAAAAAATCCTGCAAAATTGTGCTTATGAAGTTTGGTGCACCAGAGTTTGATGCATGTATATTCATGATTGTGAAATCTTCATGGTAAATTGTTCCTTTGATAAGAATGTAGTTACCCTCTTCATCTCTTCTGATTAGGTTTGATTTGAAATTTATGTTGTCTGATATTAAAATAGCAACTCTTGCTTTTGGTACCATTTGCTTGGAATCTTTTTTTTTTCCATCCTTCACCTTAATATGGTTCCTGTCCTTCAAGGTGAGATGGGTTTCTTGTAGACCACAAAGAGATGGATTCAATTTCTTAATCCATTCTCCCAGTCTATGTCTCTTGATTGGGGAGTTCAGACCATTAATAATTAAGGTTATTGTTGAGAGATGTATTGCTTCCCATCAATTTAGTTTCTATTTGCATTTTTGGTCTAAGTTTGTATTTCCCCATTTATACCTTCCTTAAGTACTTTCTCTTGCTGATTGGAAACACTCACTCCTTTCCTCTGTTCTTTGAATTGACTCAAGTATTTTCTGCATGGTTGGTTTTCTGGACATGTATTTTCTCATCTTGTTTGTGTCATGAAAGATTTTTCTTTCTCCTTCAACTATAATAGACATTTTTGCTAGGTAACGTATTCCGGATTGACATCTATAGTCATTAAAACTGGGAATACTTTGGTCCAAGCTCTTCTGCCTTTCATCATTTGCATTGAAAAGTCAGCTATAATTCTGATGGGTTTCCCTTTAAATGTGACTTTTTTTTTCTCACATAGCTTTCAGTAGTCTTTGTTTTGAGCATCTAGCGTTTATACTGTGATATGGCATGAGGAATTTCTTTTCTGGTCTTGTCTATTTGGTGTTCTATGTGCTTCTTATATTTGTATGTGTATGTCTTCAGTTCGGGGAAATTTTATTCTGTAATTCTGTTGAAGAGCTGGTCAATAACATTATCCTGGGATTCTTCTTCCTCTATATATTTGATGTATAGGTTAGATCTTTTCATGGTGTCCCACATTTCCTGATTATTCCACTTTATTTTTTTTCTAATTTTTCATAATCTTTGCTTGAGCATTCCAGTTCTTCCATGTTATCTTCCAGTCTTGATATTCTATTTTCTGTTTCATTCATTCTGTTACTGAGGCTTTCTCCTGTCCCTTCCTGTTGACTGAATGAGTGTTCATTTTCCTTTTTCATTTCAGCCTGAGATTTCTTCAATATTTCCACTTCCTTCCAGAGTTTGTCATTATCTCCTTCTATTTCTTTTATTCATTTGTCTGTGTGCTCTTTGTATTCTTTGATTTCTTTGAGTATGTTTATGATAGTTTTTTAAAGATCTGTGTCCTGGGTTACCTTCAGGGAGTTCTCATTGTAGGAATCTTCTATAGGACTGGTAGAATTTAGCAGGGAATTGTTATTTGGTTTTCCCATGTTAACTGTTTTTTTCATTGAGCTTTTGGCATGCAGATTTGTTTTCTGTTTGTATTTGTTTGTATTCTGTTATGAAACTCAAGTGTTTCTTCCTTGAGTTGAAGACTGACTTTGCTTGTTTTTTTCAGGCGTTCTCATTGTCTTCTTATTACTTATGAAAGGCTGGCTGGTCTAGGCTTCAAGTTTTTACTTTTGATTTTGTACTGGAGGGATCAGCTAGTTCTTACCCTTCTGGTCTGGAGCTTCTCTAGAGGCTCCGGACAGGTTACAGTCAGGTCATCTTGAACTTTGCACCATGTGAAGTGAGCCTGCCTGTTTCCATGGGCTGGCTATAAGTGCCTGGGTCTGGGTCCAGGGTGAGGAAGTCTTGGCCTAGAGCCTGAGGGATTCCCCAAGTTGTTCCCTAGCTAATGGCTTGGGATTTTAGAATATCACTGGAACTGAGCCTTATTGGTCTCTGGGCTTCTGTCTCACCTGCTGGGTGTCCAGTGATCAAGTGGGAGTCTGGCCTCTTGGTAGGTGGGTGGGGCTCAGTCTCACCAGTTCAGGAGTCATAGCTGACCCAGGAGCTTATCCAGAGCTGCACCAGAGCTGAGCCAGAGCCTCTGGGTGGGTGGGCATGCCTTGCCTTGCCTGCTGGGAGCAGGCATCTGAAGAAGATGCGCACTGGCGTGAGTTGGGATCTATTTTGCCCACCCACCCCCACCCCTGGCACTGGGAAGGTGAGTGTCTGGCACCAAATCCTTAGCCATGTAAGCCAGAGTTGGAGCTACAGGGCAGTCGGTTGCTGGGACCCTGGGGCAGAGATGGAGAAATCCGATGAGCTTCTGGGAGCCTTGACCCAGGCTTGGTACCCAGGTGCCGGGCACTGCTGCTAGGTCTCTGCCTCTCCTCTTGTGCAGGCCTACTGGTCCAGGACTCTCAGCTGGGTCTCTGCCTGCTCCACTAGTCTCAGCCAGCTGGCTGGACTGCTCTGTTCACCTCCACCCACCCGACCCCGTTCTGCCTGTGTGGGCCAGAAGGGGCTCTCCAACTTTGGGGATCTGCCTGGTTCCACCTGCCTGGGCTGTGCCTGTAAGGGGCTGGGCCTATCCTGGGTCTTCGGGCTCCACCTGGTTCCCCATTTTTCTTAATTTTATTAAGAACCATTCAGTGTGAAGGAGAGGGATATCATCCTTTATAAGTAGATATTTGGAGAAAAAGCAGTCCCAAAGTTAAAATGAGCCTTGATGACCAATGACTTTTTCTCAGTGGTTTATATTCATAACCCTACTTCAAGCTTTCTTAAATATTGTGATATTTTTAGTTTGAGAGCCAAATTTTTCAGTAGTGTTATGTATTTCTTACATAACCTATCAATAGTTGAAGGATGGTTATAAAACAACAATGAAAAAGAGGCACAATAGGCCAAAGAGATGAGAGATTTCCTTTGGAAATTCCTATCCAGACTCACAGGCATGATTTGATATTCATAGCAAAAATATTGCCTGATATATATCATTTCATCTTCAAAATAGTTATTGGACCATGCATGTATATAGCCTTCAGAAAGTATGTTGAAATATAAAACATGCATGTTTTCTAATGTGAATATGTTTTCCCTCCATTTCTATTGGAAACTATAGAACACTAACAAAGAGAATGAGATAATTAAAACCTCCTGAGTGTATTTTTCATGAGATTAGAATCCATATAGATGAACAGGTTTCACAGTGTGTCTTAAAGTAGTCAGCAGCACCTTATATTATGCAAACGTGCTGCATAATAGTACAAAGCACACTTCCAGAGGGGATGTAAAACAGATACAGGTGTTATGGAAAGTGCTACCCAGGGTCTTCAAAAAAATTGAAAGTAGCATTATTGTATGATGTAGTAATCATATAACTAGGTAGGCAACTAAAAGAAATAAAGTAAGTGCACTGAAGAGATGTCTGGAATCCTGTGTCTGTTTGAGTAGTACTCAGAATTACCAATAGGGAAACAACCGAAGTATCCATCAACTGGTGAATGAAGGAAAAAAAAATATACAATGTATTATGGTTCAGATTTAAAATCATGAAATCCTGCCATTTATGACAATCTCAATAGCAGTGAAGATAATATTATGAATAATAATCTAGGCAGGAAAAAAGTACCACATGACCTCATCTGTAGAATCTAAGAAAGATGATACTTCAGCAGTTGTGTGTGGAAGGTCAGCATAAGGAAAGGATGATCAGTGCGTGCTAGGTTACCATTAGGGGTAGGATGTTCTGGTGTGCTATTAAGCTACAGTGATTAAAGTTAATAGTTGTACAATGAATATACATTACATAAAGATAGAAAAAGATGTTTTGAATCTTTTCACCATAATAGTGAAATGTTAAAAGAGATATTTTTATGTATCCATCAAAATTATTAATTTGAAAAACAGAAGGTCAGAGAGGAGTCCTGGGGAAAGCTGTGAGCTGCCATTACTTTTCCAAGCTCCAGGAAAATGACCTGTGACAGTGGTGAGTTCACCTAGACGTGAAAGGCTGTACTCCTTGGTTACATCAGGGGGTGCGAGAAACAACTGGGAGAAATTTAATAAAGAAAAATCAAACCTAAATTCTACAATTGAAGGAAAGCAAGAGAAAAACAATAAAGATAAAACTTAAAAGATAGTTAGAAAAAATAAAAATTAAAATGTTTCTTTAAAAAACTCAATCACTAAATAAAATGTTTGCTAATCAAGAAAAACTCATAACGCAAAATAACAGGTCTCTTTAATATACAGAAAGCTATGATTAATTGAGAAAACAAATAGCCAAGTGGAGTAATTGGCCATGGAAGTGAGTAAATAGTTCGAAATTAGAAGTATGCTTAAAGATATTAATGATAAATCACTGCTGTCAGTAGACTAAAAGAAAATTAAAATTGTAATGAAATAGTTTTTCACCTATTATATTAACCTAAATTAATATCTCATTTTCTTGAAATAGGTGGAGTAAAACATTTTTTGATAAGTTAAAAAAGTCTTTCAATAAGACAATTTGGCAGAATCTATTAAAATTATAATATGTGTATTCCTTAGACTCAAGCAGTAATGCTTCTACAGTTGATCTCATAGTTATATTTTTGTGCAATATCAGAATTTTTAAATGTTCACAAATGGGGACTAATTAGTGTCCTCTATCCGAAGGAGTATTGTTGCTTAGGGAGCTTTCTATATCCTAAATAAAGAGCATTGCATGATATATTGATGAAAAGGAAGCTAAATTGCAAAACAGAGTTTATGATAGATTACCTTTTGTGTAGAAAGAGTAGAGAGTATAAGATTATATTCCTGAATTTTCTTTTATTTCATCAAGAAACTTTGAACACATACACAGAGTGAGGTATGACTTAGTGGTACAGGGCTTTGCCTTGCACTCATGAAGCGCTGTGTTCGATTGCCAACATATATTTTGTATAATTAGATAGGCATATCTATGTACACATAAGAAAATTTGATAGAGATTACATGTTTGTGAAGGGCACTGAGATGGTAGCAGCAGAAATGTAAATGAAACTAGTTATATTTTATATTTTTAATGTTTTTCCTTATTTAGTGTGTGTGAGGGTTAGGGTACCTGTCATAGTTGCATATAGGCAGGCCAGAGGACAGCTGGAGAGAGTCAGTTTTGTCTTTCTGTGTGGCTCCTTTGGGTTGAACTCAGGTCATCAGGCTTGATGGTGAGTGCTTTTACCTGCTGATCCATCTCACAGTGCATATCACATTTTTAGTATTCTTAACATTCAGTATATTACTTATTCAAAAGTTAAATACTTAAAATAGTCTTGTAAATGTACCATTTCTCTTTAAGCTATCATAACTTTCAAGGATATGCTTTATTAAAATTATAAAAAGAACAAAGTAGCGATTGAGGAGCTGGCCCAGTTTATCAAATATTGCAGTACAAAGCATAAGGACCTCCACATCCATGTAAAAAGCAACATGGGGAGGTGGGTACAGACCCTGGTCTTGCTTACCACCCATTCTAGTGACATCATTGAACTCCAGGTTCAGTAAGAAACACTACCCTAAAACTAAGGTGGAGAGTGACTGAAGAAGGCACCGTACATTGACCACTGGCCTCCACACACGTACACACAAATTCATGCCCAACTGTACACATGTGCATGCACACACACACATGCACATGTATAAAACGTTCATGAAATATACTATTAAACCAGGGAAAATTCTATAAAACTATATTATAGTATTATTTTTAGAAAATGAAATTTACTGTGAATGTACATAAACATTAAAAATTAGGAAACCATATTCTAGAATATAAATTACTCTTTCTTGATTGAAGGAGTTACGTGTGGTTTGGTATAGCATAAATACAGTTTCTCATTTATTTCTGTTAAACATACTATTGTTGTCATTTGAAAATTTTTCTACAATTGTCTATGATAGTGTTTAGTAGAAGCATGTAGAGCACTGTTTTGAAACTATTCTCATAGTTTCTTTAGGGAGGAATTTCCCTGAGATCTTGGAGTGTTGGTGTGTACATATAGAACTGAAAGAAGCCTTATAAAACCACATGCTACACTTTGCTTTTAAAATATCTGCATCTAATTTGTGTGACTCCCAATTTGAAAACTACTTACATGAGGCACTCATAAAATTAATACTTTAAATATAACAATATACATTTCAGAAATGGAACAAAAGATTTTTGTATGCTTCATTGTAGAAGATGGACTTGAAGCAGGTCATGAATATAGGGAGGAGGAGGGATATCATTTAATAAAAGGATGATCTAAAACACAGATGCTCCAAGGCCTGTTTGAAGAGGGGAAGATCAGCTTGGCAAAAGTATATGATTTGGAAACGGCAACAGCCCAAAATTTCAATTTTAAGTCAAGTTGTGAGAGCTTCCAAAATTAAGTATGTAAGATGCTGTTCTGCTGCAGGCAGGTAAGCAAGTGATGAATGTTCCCAAGGCATAACCTAACTATAATGGTGATGCAGCCTAACTCATTGAGCTGTTAAGCTAAGCATATCCTTTCAGTTGCTTGAAGAATTTAGTCAATGCTTTTTTAGCACATTAAACAACAACAATAACAACCAGTTTTCATTTTGCTGTGTTTCACATTGAATTTGTATACATTACAAAAATGTCTACGTGGAAATAGAAACAAATTATCATTGCCAGTGAAAACATAAGTAATATGGTGCTGAGAGGTAATTCAGTGGTTAAGATCAGTGACTGCTCTTGAAGAGAACCCAGGTTTGAGTCCCAGCACCCATGTGGTAGCTAACAGCTGTCAGCAACTCCAATTCCAGGGGATCTGATGCCTTCATCTGATCTCTGCAGGTATTACACAACGTGGGTACACTTACATACATGCATATAATTCACTCATACACATAAAAATTATTTAAATTTAAAAAAAGAAAAAAATAAGTAATGGTATAATGGTACAAATGAGCAGAATATAAAACCTAAGCTTTTAACGGTCTATGTAAGTTGCACATTGAGCTTGAAATTTCTCTATAACTTCCTGGAAGTTGTTTTTTTTGTGTGTTTTTTTGCAGTAACATATTTATTTATTTAAGGGATTCACAATATAAGAGCACAGTTGTTTTCAGATCACATTAACATTGCTCAGTTTGCCATACAATTAGGTTATTGGAGCTAGCATCCACAGATGAGGGATACCATTCATCGTTTGTTTTTTTCTGGGACTGTGTTACTTCACTAAGCATGATATCTTCTAACTCCATCCATTTACCTGCACATTTCATGATGTCATCTTTCTTTACCGCTGCGTAGAACTCCATTGTGTAGAGGTACCACATTTTCTCTATCCACCTGTCAGTTGAGGGGCACTTGGGTTGGTTCCAGCTTTCTGCTATTGTGAAGAGAGTTGCAGTAAACATGGCTGTCCATGTATCTCTGTGGTGGGGTGAGTCTTGTGGGTATATACCCAGGAGTGGTATGGCTGGGTCAGGTGGCAAGTTCATTCCCAGTCTTCCAAGGGTTCTCCACACTGCTTTGCATAATGGTTGTATGAGTTTACATTCCCATCAGCAGTGGATGAGTGTTCCCCTTTCCCCACAACCTCTCCAGAACTTGGTATCATTTGTTTTCTTGATCCTAACCAGTCTTATTGGGGTAAGATGATATCTTAAAGTGGTTTTGATTTGCATTTCCTTAATTATTAGTGACATTGAACACTTCTTAAGATGTTTCTCAGCCATCTCTAGTTCCTCACTTTTGAAGTCCCTGTTCAGCTCTTTGCTCCATGTTTTGAGTGGGTCATTTGTTTTCTTTCTTCTTTGTTTTTTGAGTAGTTTATATATTCTGGAAATCCATACTTTGTCAGATGTATCTACGGTGAAGGTTTCCTACAGCCAATATCATCCTAAATGGAGAAACAACAGAAGCATTCCCTTTAAAGGTAGGAACTCTGCAAGGCTGCCCCCTGTCACCACTCCTCTTCAATATAGAACTTGAAACACTTGCTAGGGCAATAAGGCAAGAAAAGGAAATTAAAGGAGTACTAATTGGAAAAGAGGAAGTCAAGCTATCCCTTTTTGCTGATGATATGATTGTTTACTAAAGGGATGCTAAAAACTCCAACAGAAAACTCCTAGAAATAATTTAAGAGTTTCAGTAAAGTGGCAGGATACAAAATTAACCTAGAAAAATCAGTAGCCCTTCTTTACACCAACAACAAGCAACTGAAGAAGGAATACAAGGAGACTTTCCTACTCACAATAGCCTCAAAAACAATAAAATACCTAGGAATAAACCTAACCAAAGACACCAAAGATCTCTACAAAATTTTTTTTTTACAAAAATTTTTAAACCCCTGAAGAAGGAAATTGAAGAAGACATCAGAAGATGGAAAAACCTCCCATGCTCATGGATTTAGAAAATTAATATAGTAAAAATGTCCATTCTACCCAAACTCTTGTACAGATTTAATCCCAATTAAAATCCCCAAGAATTTCTTCACAGAGTTTGAAAAAAAGTCCTTAATTTCATTTGGAAAAACAAAAGACCCCGAATAGCCAAAGCAACCCTGAGTGAAAAGAGCAATACAGGGGGGATCTCTATTCCAGCCTTCAAACTATACTGTAGGGCTATAGTCATAAAAACAGCTTGGTACAGGCACAAAAACAGACCTCTTGACCAATGGAACAAAACTGAAGGTCCAAACCTGAACACACACAATTTCAGCCACCTCATATTTGACAGCGGAGCCAAGAATACACAATGGAGGAAAGACAGCATCTTCAGCAAGTGGTGTTGGCAAAACTGGATCACCACTTGTAGAAGAATGAAATTAAACCCCTTCCTCTTGCCCTGTACAAAAGTCAACTCCAGAAGGATTAAAGACCTCAACGTGAAACCCCAAACTCTGAAGGTGATAGAAGAAAAAGTTGGCAGCAGACTACAAGACATAGGCGTAGGAAAAGACTTCCTAAATCAGACAGCAGCTGCACAAGAATTAAGGTCGACAATTGACAAATGGGACCTCATCAAACTCAAAAGCTTCTGTACATCAAAAGAAACAATCAAGGAAGTGAAGAGAAATCCCACAGAGTGGGAGGAAACCTTCACTGCAGATACATCTGACAAAGCATTGATTTCCAGAATATATAAACTACTCAAAAAACAAAGAAAAAAGAAAACAAATGACCCACTCAATAGATGGAGCAAAGAACTGAACAGAGACTTCACAAGNTTGATAATGTTGATGAAGTATTATATTCCCATCAGCTAGTGGATGAGTTCCCCTTTCCCCACAAACCTCTCCCCAGACAGAAACTTGGGTATCATTTTTCTTGATCCTACCAGTCTTTTGGGGATAAGATGATATTCTTAAAGTGGTTTTGATTTGCATTTCCTTAATTATTAGTGACATTGAACACTTCTTAAGATGTTTCTCAGGCCATCTCTAGTTCCTCACTTTTGAAAGTCCCTGTTCAGCTCTTTGCTCCATGTTTTGAGTGGGTCATTTGTTTTCTTTCTTCTTTGTTTTTTGAAGTAGTTTTATATATTCTTGGAAACCATATTGTCAGATGTATCTAGGTGAAGGTTTCCTACGCCAATATCACCTAAATGGAGAACAACAGAAGCATTCCCTTTAAAGGTAGAACTCTGCAAGGCTGCCCCCTGTTCACCACTCCTCTTCAATATAGACTTGAAACACTTGCTGAGGCAATAAGGCAAGAAAAGGAATTAAAGGAATACTAATTGGAAAAAGGAAGTCAAGTATCCCTTTTTTGCTATGATATGATTGTTAACTAAGGATGCTAAAAACTCCAACAGAAAACTCCTAGAAATAATTATAAGAGTTTCAGTAAAGTGGCAGGATACAAAATTAACCTAATAAAAAATCAGTAGACCCTTCTTTACACCAACAACAAGCAACTGAAGAAGGAATACAAGGAGACTTCCTACTCACAATAGCCTCAAAAACAATAAAATACCTAGGAATAAACCTAACCAAAAGACACCAAAGATCTCTACAAAATTTTTTTTTACCAAAATTTTTAACCCCTTGAAGAAGAAATTGAAGAGAATCAGAAGATGGAAAAACCTCCCATGCTCATGGATTTAGAAAATTTATATAGTAAAAATGATCCATTCATACCCAAACTGTGTAAGATTTATGCAATCCCATCAAAACCCAGCAATTTCTTCACAGACTGTTGAAAAAAAGTTCCTTAATTTCATTTGGAAAAAACAAAAGACCCCGAATAGCCAAAACAACCCTGAGTGAAAAGAGCAATACAGGGGATCCTTATCCAGCTCAAACTATACTAGTAGGGCTATAGTCATAAAACAGCTTGGTACGGCACACAAAACAGACCTTTGACCAATGGAACAAAACTGAAGGTCCAAAACCTGAACACACACCAATTTCAGCCACCTCATATTTGACAAGCGGAGCCAAGATATACACAATGGAGGAAAGACAGCATCTTCAGGCAAGTGGTGTTGGCAAAAATGGATCACCACTTGTAGAAGAATGAAATTAAACCCCTCCTCTCCCTGTACAAAAGTCAACTCCAGAAGGATTAAAGACCTCAACGGAAACCCCAAACTCTGAAGGCGATAGAGAGAAAGTTGGCAGCCGCCTACAAGACATAAGATAAGTAAAAGACTTCGTAAATCAGACAGCAGCTGTGCAAGAATTAAGGTGGTCAATTGACAAATGGGACCTCATTAAACTCAAAAGCTTCTCTACAAAAAATAAAAAAAAAGGAAAAAAAAAAAAAGAAACAATCAAGGAAGTGGAGAGAAAACCCTGCAGATACATCTGGAAGTTGTTATAGGAAAGAAGTAATTTTATCACTGGAAAAGCAGATTTTTCACTTTTTTTACAGCAAAGATTTACTACTGAAAATTAGAGAACTCTCTTGTGATTTATTTATTTATTTATTTATTTATTTATTTATTTATTTATTTATTTATTTGGTGTTTTTGAGACAGGGTCTCCCTGTAGCCCCAGCTGGCCTGGAACTCACTCTGTAGGCCAGGCTGGCCTTGAACTCACAGAGATCCACCTGCCTCTGCCTCCCAAGTGCTGGGATTAAAGGCGTGCACCAACACACCCAGCTCTGTTGTGATTTTAAAGGTCCTCAACAGCATTTCTGCTGAAGTATAGGAGCAATTTCATAGGTCATTGCATTTACTGTCACAGACAACCTAAGCAAGAGCATACTAATACAGCTTGGTGACAGGTATCCTACCTCAGCAACTTTTCTCTGTGTTGAATTTTTATGCAACAGAGTAGAAAATTTGCAAAACCATATTTATAATCAAAATATTAATGAATTAGCTCAAACACATCAAAAATTTTAAGCAAGTACCAAAGTAACAAAAGATACTTGTGGAATTTATATGATGTCATCTTAATTATATTTCTGCAGAGTTTAGTATTTAGCTACATTAGGAGAAAATCCACATGCTCATGACAAAAGTATGGAGATGAGTGAATTACCATTCAAATGTTTTTCACTTGTACACCTACAGTGTGAAAAGAGTAGTGCTAAGTTTTGGTATTTATTTAATTCTATAAATGATCCGTTCTAAACTAGTCAAGCAGAGTTTAACAAATTCTATGTCTCACTTTTCATTTCTCGAACTTACAAATCGGGCACATATTTGATGTTTGTTGTAAGAAACCCAGAGCACCATGGAGTAAGGTAGAATGGTTAGAAAGCAAGAAAAGGAGAGAGCAAAGGAATCTGATGCAGATGGTTCTTAGTTTTGTTGGTTCCTATATCAGTGAGGAGGAGGGGATGGGAGGTGCTGGGAGTCAGGGGAGGGGGTTGAGTTGATAAGAAGTGGGAGTGTGACAGAAGTGAGTGTACCATTCTTACCTATTCCAGAGGGACCTCTAGTCACAGAGCCCCTCTTTTTTAGAAAAAATTTCTCACTACAGGCTCAGAGCCTGTAACCATCCAAACACTTCTCATGTGGAAAACTTCTGTGGATGATATGGCTTCTTTTTTCATTATGAATCTGTTGTTGTTGGTTTTTTTATGTATATATTCGAAAGGACCTCTTAGAAATGTCTCCCGGGGCTGGAAAGATAGCTCAGTGGTTAAGAGCTCTGACTGCTCTTGCAGAGGACCCAGGTTTGATTCCCAGCACCCATGTGGTGGCCAAGAACCTTCTTTAACTGCAGTTCGAGGGGAATCCGATGCCCTCTTCTGACCTCCGTGACGTTGCCTGACACGTGTCCACCAACCTACATGCAGACAGTACACTCATACATATAATAAATAATAAATAAATTAAAAAAAGAAATGTGTCCCTCTATGCTTACAGTTCCTCAGCCTTTAATTATCGTTTAGTTCATGTGCTTCACATCCATCCCCAATAGGTAATAAGGTGTTCAGGAGAAATGAGGATTTTTTTTAACTTGTTTTTATGTCATCTTACTGAGTCTAACACATAGATAGTAATCATTTGATGCTGTTTTTGAGAAAACTTAATAGATTTTTTGTATCTTTAAAAAAGTATAATCAAAGCAGCACATATATTTTTTGTATGTACCTTACAAAATAAGCAAATTGTAGTGTTTAGCTTTGTCAGTGGACTGTTGTCCCTGCTTGCTTGTGGACTGCAGGCTGCATGTTGCACAGCTATCATGCACATGACTGAAGACAGCTGTGAATGCAGCCACACATGAAATCATAAACTTACTAAGATGTTGCGAGAATTTATTTCTTGGTCATTTTGAGACAAAATCTCACTATTGAGATAAGCCAGGCATTGATCTCACAGAGATCCTCCTGCCTCTGCCTCCCAAGTGCTGGGATTAAAGGCGTGTGTCACCACAACCAGAAAAATATTATGAGAATTTTTTATAATGTTTTTATTGATGTTTTGTGTCTTTCACACATCATTTCTCAGTTCAGTTTAGACATATTCCCCTTTCCCTTCCCCCTACCCCACCCAGATCATGCACTCTGCCATAACTATACTGCATCTTTCTCTCAGTCTTTTTTCTATGTTTAGGAATTTGCATTTTCTTCCTTTAATTTTATATTACTGTAAAATATGAATACATACTTTCCACTCACATACAGTAATTACAGAGTCTGAGAGTAATTGGTCGATCATTTCTAGAGCCCGTTAAGAGATTTACATTATAACAACATAGTTGCTTTCAGGTAAATAGAAATCTAACAATAATGTTGTTCAGCTTGCCTTTCATCTGGGAATTTGGTATTAGTATCCACAAATGAAGGAGACCATTCGCTGCTTATTTTTCTGGGACTGTGTTACTTCACTTAGCATAATGGTTTTGAGCTCCATCCATTTACCTGCAAAGTTCATGATGTCCTCTTTTTTTTTTTTTTCTTTTCTTTTCTTATTTGTTTATTTTTAAGGGATTCTACAATACAATAACACAGATATTTTCAGATAACATTGATGTTGCTCAGTTTGCCATACAATTAGTTAATTGGTGCATGTCCTCTTTCTTTACTGCTGAGTAGTACTCCATTGTGTAGACGTACCACATTTTTGTCATCCACTTGTCAGTTGAGGGGCATTTGGGTTGGTTCCAGCTCTTCACTATTGTGAAGAGAGCTATAATAAACATGGATGTGCATGTATCTTTGTGGTAGGATGAGTCTTTGGGTATATAGCCAGGAGTGGTATGGCTGGGTCAGGTAGTAGGCTTATTTGGAGTCTTTTAAGGGTTCTCCACACTGCTTTCCATAATCGTTGTACAAGTTTACATTCCCACCAGCAGTGGATGAGTGTTCCCCTTTGCCCACAACCTCTCCAACATTTGGTGTCTTATGTTTTCTTGATCTTAGCCAGTCATATGGGAATGCATGATATCTGAGAGTGGTTTTAATTTGCATTTCCTTAATGATTAATGATTGAACACTTTTTAAGATGATTCTCAACCATCTTTAATCCTGCACTGGTGAAGTCTCTCTTCAGCTCTTTACTCCATTCTTTGATTAGATCATTTGTTTTCTTCTTTGTTTTTTGAGTAGTCTATGTATTCTTGACATTAATGCTCTGTCAGATGAATCACTGGTGAAGATTTCCTCCCACGCTGTGGGTTTTCTCTTCACTTCCTTGATTGAGATAGTCATGTGTTTTTTGTCTTTCAGTCCCTTTATGTGTTTTATGATATTTATTTATTTACATATATTGAACCATCCCTGCATCTCTGTTATGAATCCAACTTGATCATGATGGATAATCTTTTTGATATGGGTCTATATGTGATTTGCAAGTATTTTGTTAAAAATTTTTGCATCTATGTTCATTAATGACATGGGTCTATAGCTTTCTTTTTTGGTTGTATCCTATAGCTTTCTTTTTTGGTTGTATCTTTGCCCGGTTTTGGTATTAGAGTGATGCTGCCATCATAGAAAGAATTTGGGAGAGTTCCCTCTTTTTGTATCCTTCTGAACAATTCGAGTAGTAATGGTTGTAGAACCTCTTTAAATGTTTTATAGAATTCTGCTGTGAATGCATCTGGGCCCAGGCTCTTTTTAGTTGGGAGTTTTTTTATTACAACCTCAATTTCCTCAAATATTATGGGTCTGTTTAAACTGTTAATCTCTTCTTGGTTAAGCTTTTTTGGTTCCAAGGATTTCAAATATTCATCCATTTCTCTTACATTTTCAAATTTAGTGGACTATAGGTTTTTGAAGTATTCCTGTATGATTGTCTGGATCTTTACTTTGTCTCTTGTGATGGTTCCCCTTTCATCATGAATACTATTGATTTTGACTTGCTCTTTTGTTTGTTGTTAACTTGGCTAGAGGTCTGTCTATTTTGTTTATCTTTTCAAAGAACCAGCTTTTGGATTTATTGATTCTATATATTTCCTTTGTTTCTATTTCATTGATTTCTACTCTGATTTTTGTTATTTCTTCCTGTTTGTTGTGTTTAGGGTTCATTTGTTGTTGTCTCTCAAGTGTTTTTAGCTGCAGTGTTAAATCATTTATTTGTTCCCTTTCTGTTTTTTTTTCTTTTTTTTCTTTTTTTTTTTTTTTTTGATGTGGGTACTTAAGGCTATAAATTTCCCTCTCAAGACTGCTTTTAAAGTATCCCACAAGTTTTGTTGTGTTGTATTGTCTTTTTCATTCACTTCCATGAATACTTTTATTTCACTATTTCTTCCCTGACCCATTCACTATCAAAGGATTGTGTTGTTTAGTCTCCATGTGTTCTTGTAGCTAGTTGGGCTTATTCTGGTGTTCATATTGAGCTTTATTGCACTGTGGTCTGATAGAATGCATGGAATAATTTCAGTCCTTTTGTATTTGTTGAGATTTCATTTGTGTCCCAATATGTGGTCAATTTTGGAGAATGTTCTTTGAGGTGCTGAGTAGAGGTATATTCTCTGGTGTTTGGGTGGAATATTCTGTAGATGTCTGTTAGGTCCATTTGTTGTATTGTATTGTTCAGTTCTGATGTGTATTTTTTGTCCAGTTGATCTATCTAAGGGGCTCAGTGGGGTGTTGAAGTCCCCCACTATTAGTGTGCTAGGATTAATCTGTGTCTTGAGGTCCTGCAGAGTGGTGTTTATAAAGTTAGGTGCACCAGAGTTTAGTGCATAGACATTTAAGATTGTGAAGTCTTCATGGTTAACTGTTCCTTTGACAAGGATGCAATGGCCCTCTTTGTCTCTTCTGATTAGCTTTACTTTGACATCTATTTTGTGTAATATTAGAATAGCCACTCCAGCTTGTTTCTTGGTACCATTCCATCCTTTTAGTTTAAGGTGGTGTCTGTCTTTGAGGGTGAGATGGGTTTCTTGTAGACAGCATGTAGAAGGATTCTGTTTCCTAATCCATTCTCCCAGTCTATGTCTTTTGATTGGAGAGTTTAGACCATTAGTATTTAAGGTTATTATTGAGAGATGTATATTGCTTCCTTTTACCTTATTTTTTGTTTGCATTCTTGGTCTAGGTTTGTATTTACTTTGTTAGGCTTTTGTTGATTTCTCTCTTTAATTGCTTAGGGATAGTTGTTCCTTTCCTCTGTTCTTGGATTGTTTTGAGGATTTTCTGAAGTGTTGGCTTCTTAGACATGTATTCTTTCATCTTGTTCATGTCACGAAAGATTTTTTTTTTCTCCTTTAACTATAATTGATATTTTTTTCTGGGTATAGTAGTCCGGGTTGGCATCTAAAGTCATTTAGCACTAGGAATACTTTGGTCTACGTTCTTCTAGCTTTCATAGTTTCCACTGAGAAGTCAGTTGTGATTCTGATGGGTTTCCCCTTATGTGTAACTTGTTTTTCTCTTGTGGCTTTCAGTATTTTGTCTTTGTTTTGAGCATCTGGTGTTTTAACAATTATATGGCGTGGGGAATTTCTTTTCTGGTCCTCTCTATTTGGTGTTCTATGTGCTTCTTTTATTTGTATGGGTTTGCCCCCAAGGTCAAAGCAGTTTCGCTTTGCCTTACCAGCACCTCACTGAATCTGGGCACCTCTCTGGAACCCAAGCTGTGAGGTTCTGGGGGTGGGTGTTGTCTCCCCAAGGCTCAAAGCAGTTCTGCCTTGCCTTCCTGGAGAATTTTTATTCATTATTTTTATTTTATGTGTATGAGTGTATTGCCTACATGTATGTAAGTACACTTGTGTCATGCAATGCCCACAGAGGCCAGAGGAGGGTGTTAGATCCCCTGAAAATGGAGTTACAGACAGTTGTTATCCACCATCTGGGTGCTAGGAATCGAACCCAGGTCCTCTGCAGGAACCACTGATCCTTCTCTCCAGCCCCTGGAGAATTTTCTTGTGATTTTTTTTTTAAACTCAATTGCTCTGTTCTTGAACATGAACTTCATAGATGACATTGTCATTTCACAATATCATAAGGTTAGATATACCTGGTTTGATTTGTGAATAAAAGCTCTTTGGAATCAGGGTTTGTCTTAGCTTTCTGTTGCTGTGAAAAACACTGACCAAAAGCAACTTGGGGAGGAAAATGTTTATTTCATCTTAAAGTTCTAAGGCACAGTCCATCTTTGAGGGAATCAGAAACTCAAGCCAGGAACCTGGATGTAGGAACTGAAGCAACAGTGACCATGAAAGAATGCTGCTTACTGCCTTGCTTCCCCTGGCTTCTTATTCAGCCCAGGACCATCTGCCAAGGGATGGCACCACTCACAGTGACCTGGGCCCTCCCATATTGGGCACCAATAACTACTGGGTGAAAGAGGTAGTTTTTGTTTTTGTTTGTTTGTTTGTTTGTTCATTGTTCTTGTTAAGGGTGTGATGCTAAGTAGATTAACCAGGCTCCAGAGAATCAACTCACACCAAAGGACATTTGGGGACACAGACTTGGCTCCATAGGCATTAAGTTACATGACTCAGTACATGAAATCTGTTGGGCATCATAGAAGAGGGGGCAGGTACGGAAGGGGGTGCTAGTAATAGCAAGATGTACTGTTATAGAATCTGCTGGGGGTCCTATAAGAGGGGGAAGGTAGGGAAGGGGATGCTAGTATGAGCAAGATGTGCTGTATGGAATCTGCTGGGGGTCCTATAAGAGTGGGCAGGTAGGGAATGGGGTGCTAGTATGAGCAAGATGTACTATATGGAATTGGCAAAAACCCAATTTTAGCAAAAGAAAAAAAAAGCAATAAAGAAAATGTCACAGAACAGTCTGATGGAAGAAATTCTTCGATTTAGTTTCCTTTTTCTCATGTGACTCCAGTTTTTATCAAAAACTGAATAATACAGGTATATTTAGCTTCAGTTTCATTTATAAAACAACTAATCTCATATTATCATTTTCTTTTCTTGTTTTGTTGTTGGATGTTATTTGGGATTGGTCATGGAACACAGTGGTAGAGTGCTTGTGTGGCCTGTTGTAAGGCCCTCTGATCCTCAGCACTTCAGGAAAACAGCTTACTTTTTATATAGTTACTTGGCTATTTGAAAAAAATACACACACACATAAAACATACTTAATTTTTTTTTGTTCATTTGTTATTTTTGGAGACAGGGGGTCTATCTCCAGCTACCCTGTCCTAGAACTTGATATGCAGACCAGGCTAGGCTTGTTTCACAGAGATTTGTCTGCATTTGCCTCCTGAGTGCTTGGGATTAAGGAGGTGACACCACTACATCTGACTAGACTAAATTTAAAATACTTTAAGTACAGTTAAGTACAGATAGCAATGTATTTACCACACTCTTAATCAGTTTCATTGTGCTTTATGCTATTGTAAACAGTTTTAATTGCTTTGATAAAATTTATGTGACACCTTAACCAAGATTTTTCTCTGAAGTAAAGTAGGTAAACAAGTAAAATGGGAAAACAGTGTTATATAATATTCTGTCATTCCTTATTTGCAAATTATTGTCCTGTACTTTTTTGTTTTGTTTCGTGTTTTGGTTTGAGACAGGGTCTCATTTTAGGGTCCAAGCTGACCTCACCTTTATAGCCATCCTCCAGACTCAGCTTCCCAAGTGCTGGGGTTTGTCCTGTATTTTTTATGTGTAAAAGTGTATTTCCTGCATGTATGTAAGTGCACCCATGTCATGCAGTGGCCATGGAGGTCAGAAGAAGGTGTTGGATTCCCTGGAACTGGAGCTATAGATAGTTGTTAGCTGCTATGTTGGTGCTGGGAATAGAACTGGGGTCCTTTCAAGAGCAGCCAGTGCTCTTATTCTCAGAGCTATGTCTCTGGCCCACCTGTATTAATTTGCTTCAAGAAGGAAATTGGTATATAAGAACAGGCATGCATGTTCTTACCATTAAAAGAGTCATTGGTTTCTTTTATCTTACTAACTAAATTAGTATTCACCTTCTGCTACCTAGTCCTTGAAGAGAACAGTTAAATCAGACCACAAAAGACTTGTCCCACATTCTATTTTACAAAGATGAAATGTGCATGGTAAGAATTTTAATGAGATTGCAATAAAACTGGACTTAAATTAGAAAGGCCATAAGCATTAAAAAGATAACCTGCAAGGATTTTTTTTAAAATTGGAAGTCTCTTCATGATATAATATATATAATAGTATATATATATATAATATATATTCAATATAATATTTTAACCTTGGGGAAAATAACTATTTTTATTCGCTCTGTTAATATGTAGTAACAAGTTGCCCACCCCAACTATGTAAAGGTTATATAGCAAAAATGATTTGTCACAACAGAAATACCATTAAAATAAACTAATTTTGTTAACACTTAATCTTGACTGGGGTTAGCTATATTATTAAGAAATAGAATCAAGATCAGATATCAGTTACCATTTCTTTTTTTCAACTAAAAAAAAATCTTTATTTATTTTTTTCATTTTTTAACAATAAGTGATAATTTATGGAGTAACAAGCATCCTTTGTGTACAACCATTTTGCAAGCAGTTGTTGCCCAAACCTAACACACAGCCCAAGGGTCCCTACATCCAGCCGGGGGGGGGGGTTGTATGTACAAATCAATGTCGATCAAAGAATGTCCAGTCCTGTATTGCCTGTAGTTTTGCCATTCATCCCAATCACAGCCCTTACATTCTACCATGCCTCCTCTTCCGCAGATGTTTCCCTAGACTTAGAAAAGGGGCATAGGTGGATGAGAAGCAAAACAGTCTACTTTCTCTGCAGTTGTTGTTTTGGACTCTGGTCATTCTGGCTGTTTCCTTTAATGGGCTGACAGTTGTCCAGGAATAATCTTTCATTCCTACTAATGAAGACACAAGTAATTAGATATATAGGTATTAACAGTACTATTGTTATGGTAGGTTACATTGGTATAGACACAGATGTTTGGATGGTATGTTAACCAGGAATTAACGTTTTTTTTTTCTGTAAAATCGACAGCGTCTGATCGTGGCTTATAACATCTCCTAACCACTAGAGGATGCAAGCTTGTGGCATCAGCCATGGATTATTCTCCAAGGAGAAGAGCTAATAGCCAAAGATTTGGGATATACGGCATGGTGGCTGCCACTTGCTGCACAGTATTTTCCAGGGCCAAGTGCCTTCTTTAATTGACTAATAGCATAGGAAACTGTGAAAGGATTATTCCTGCTCAAACCAAATATAATACTAAGTCTCCTTAAGCTGAGAATTTAAGCAAAATATATTAATACAGGAGAGCTCTGATATCAGCAATGGATTATTCTACCAAGGAGATGTTGGCCAGGGGATCCAAGCCCCCCTCCCCCCCAAAAAAGGTAAAGGCTTCTTGCCGGTACACTGGGATACCTGCAAGAAGAGAGGCAATAAGGCCCTGTTGTCGAAGACCTGATGTAAGCATGGGAAAGATGTATTGAGACAGCACTTGCAAGTGTACAGTTGAGCTCTAGAATACCAGAGAGTGTTACCAAAGGCCACTAAACCAAAATAAAGCAAATATAGGTCTCCTTGAGTCAAGCAAGACTCCTCTGTCAGCACCAGCTACACTTCAGTTACCAATTCTATCATGTCCTTTAGCAATAGATGCTTATTACAAACCATGGCCCTCACTGATCCATGGTCTTACTGTTAGAAGTATTTCTTGCCAGGCATGGTGGCACACCTTTAATACCAGCACTTGGGAGGCAGAGGCAGGCAGATCTTTGTGAGTTCAAGGCCAGCCTGGTCCACAGAGCGAGTTCCAGAACAGCTGGGGCCACATGGAGACCCTGTCTCGAAAGACCAAAAAAAAAAAAAAAAAAAAAAAGAAAAAGATTTTCCAAATACTTCCTACTAGTGTTATTTTATCTTTTAAATAAATCCTTTAAACCATTGAATAATTTCAGATGGAGACCATAAGACTGACCTCTGACCTGCAGAATTGTCAGATAGTCACATAGTGCTACCTTCAACAGAACGCTTTGTGGGAGTTTGCTACAGCAGCGATAGATACACCAAGTGAGGTCAGAAAAGTCAAAAAGTACCATGTGATGCTATTAGTTTATGGAAAGGGTTTGATCTTTGGCTTGGTGAGGATAGGAAGCTTTGATAAGTGTTATCCTCAGAAGAATTAAAATCAGAGTTTTTTTTTTAATTTTATAGAAGGAATTATGGCTTCCTTATGGAGGCTAGTTATTGTATTGCTGACAAATGATAGATTAAATGACAAAATAGATGTAAAAAGATAAACTTGAGATTTAGATAATGATCGAACATTACTGAGGTGTTGACATATATTAACAAGGTAAATCTCCAGTTAGTTATCTGTCAGAGTCAATAAGACTTGACAAAGAACGTATGGGTGAGTTTTAAGAATGACTTCCAGGTTTATAATTTGAGAAGCTAAGAGATGGTATTATAGAATTAGGTAGGAAACAAGATGAAGAAAGAAATTTGGGAAATGTTGAGTTTGAGCATGTGTTCCTCTTCTAAATAGATGTATTTCATAGACAGATAGATGGTTCCATAGCTGAAGTTTAAAAGAAATCTCATGACCACAGATATATAGTTACAAACAGGAACAGGAAAGGACTGAAGGCTTCAAGTAGATGATGAAATACCTAGCAGGGAAGAGGGCTTTGGCACAGCCTGAGAGTGGGAGGAAGAGGAGGCTGAGATGCTGTCCTCCATTTTTTCCTGGCTACCCATGATTTTCTGGGTATGAATGACACCCACCCTTTCATTCATACAGGATTTCTTCTCTGTTAACTTGTAGTCTGACAACTCATTCACACTTTCCTATGAAATTTTAATATTTCCTTTATTAGATTTTTCTACTGTATTTTATCATGTCAAGTTATTAATAAAATACCTAATACCTATGTTGTTTCTTTTACTTTTTAATACCAATGCAATCTTCCTCATCTGTTTAAGATTTTCTGTGATGTCACCTTATTCCTCTGCCTACCCAGCTAAGTTCTTTCATTCTTGCCCCTTCCTTTGTGTTAGCCATCCTGTTAGAACAAAATATCTAAGAATATAGAACCTTGCAGGACATGGTGGCACTCGCCTTTAATCCCAGAACTCAGGAGGAAAAGGCAAGTGGGTCTCTATGAAGTTCAGGCCAGCCTAGTCTCCATAGGGAGTTCCATGCCAGCTGGAGCTACAGGGAGACCTTTTCTTCAAAAAGCCAAAAAAAGAAGAAAGAAGAAAAGAATGTAGGAACTCAAACTCAGCATGTGCATGTGAAGACTCAGCATGTGCATTCGAAGACTTGGTTGGTTCACTGCTGTTTCTCAATTTCGTCTGTTAACCTGACCTCTTCCATCAAGAAATCTCTGAAAATATTTAAGATACTCATTTCTCATTTTTCTTTATCCATAGTATTTATTTATCTTGAATTCCTGCAACTTGTCCTCCATTGTATCTTTCTTGATATAAACCTGTTTCTCATGTTTGTTAATCATTTTTCCTACTAGGGTGTTTATGTGTTTGGAATGCCTAAGGTAATAACTGATCAGATCATTTGAGCATATAAAACACTCTAATGTGTCCACATTTCCATTGGTTAGGTTCAGATATTCTAATAGACAAGGACACTTTTAGCTTTGCCAGTTGTTATTCCTGCCAGCCCTTCCCATGTCACTTAGAATGTGGTCAGCTATCTCAGACCTTTCTGTCTTTGTTAAAGCTGCTGTATTTTCTTGAAATTTATTTTCGGTACCATTTCTTATTTTTAAAGTTTTCTAAACCTCATCAGTTCAAATTAGGTCCTTTTTGCATACAATCTGCACCTACATTATTATATCACTTATTTTGTGTTATTAAGATTGTTTTATTTTTGCTTACTCTCTTTTTAATCTTTTAAGTCAAGGTCTTAGTTCATCTTTGTGTTTTTCATCCTGTGTGTTTGGGGGAAAGGGGTACATGTACATGAGTGCAAATGCTATGGAGTTGGCCAGAATGCTGGATCCCCTGAGGTGGAGTCACAGGCGCTCGTGAGTTGCCCAGCATAGGTACTGCGAATCCAGTTTGGGTCCTCCGCAAAAGGAGCAAGTGGCTCCTAACTGCTTAGCCATCTCTCCATTTTTGCCTTTCTTCAGCTTGGCTTAATGTAGTAGCCACTCTATATGTGACTTGAAAGAAAAGAAAAAAACTCAGTGGAAGTAGAAAATCCCCTGGTGGAGGAGATTATTGAGATTACTAATTTGGACATGATAGATAAATAAAAAGAGTTAAGAAAGTTCTTGATCAATGATTCAGTGAATTCTTGATGTGTCATCATTTCTGCATTATTTTCATCTACCCTAGATTTTGCAAATCAAAATATTTTCTTAGGTACTTGGAAAGTCTCTAATTAGGCCCAGCCTACTTCATGCATATTACATTTTTTTTGTTTTAATGAATAATATATTATTTAATCTAGAAAACATTTAATACAGAGGCATGTTCACAGAAAAAATTTTAGCTAATTTTACTTTACATGTCATGTAGATTTGGCTGTAGGACAATTATAAATATACTATATTTTTTTCTGGTCTTTTTGAGACAGGGTTTCCCTCTAGCCCCAGCTGTCCTGCAACTCACTGTGTAGACTAGGCTTGCCTTGAACTCACAGTGATCTGCCTGGCTGGGATTAAAGGGGTGCACCACCACACCATAAATATACTACATTTTAAAAAATCTCAAGATGGAATAATATCATAGTGCAAAGTCAAGGAAAAACATTAAAATGAAATCAAGTCAAAAGCCTTGGAAGTAGATGCTGATCAGTAATGAAAGATTTCACCATTCTGCTAAAATTATGTGGACAATTATTTTTATCCATTAACACATACAACAAAATATTAACTTTTAAATTGTGCAAAATTACACATTGCTTTTTTGATTTTATAGATTTATTTTAAGTGGAACTTTATAATACACATAGCATCAAAATAAAATAAATGAAGCTTGTGATACCAAAAAAGCATCAAAGTACAGTGATACTTTAACATGGAAATTCCATTTTTCCCTCCCACTTGTATCATGCATTTTACATTTTTATCATTAACTCTTGGAGACCTACTTTGAAGTTATAGACATTTAATGTAATGTTTTGTCCTGAAAAATCTGGTTATTTCCTGGAAGAGGGTAGGCAAAATGGCTGCCCAGAGGCTGGCTCCATATGACACTCTTACCACCAAATGTATCCCTGCTAAATTTGCTTTTCCTGAAAAGCTTTAGACAAAATTCTTAACCCTTTTGAGACTTAATTTCTTTTTCTATACCTACACACTAGTAAAAGCATTTTATAAACTCCTAAATACTTTAAAAAGGCCACTTACGTAGTATGCAGTAAAATTATGGCTATCTCAGTTGGAAGGTACAATATCGAGTTTTAGGAAACTATATTATCCACTAAGCTTGGGGAAGCTCAAAAGAAATATATTTGGATAATCAGTAATATTTCTCATAATGATGCAAAGCTCCTTAATATCCATTAGGTCTCTATTTTAGAAATACAAGTTTTACCTATATGTATTAGAGAAGATATGCTTATAGTCTTGGACAACAGTGAGGGGGGCTGGATACAAATATAAATGAGAATTGAGCTGGGCATGGCAGTGTACTATGAAAGACACAACGTAACACCATGCTTCCCCCATCCATTTTGTGGTTCCAGCATGTGGGAAGCAGAGGAAGCTTGAGTTTGAGGCCATCCTGCTCTACATAGAGAGTTCGAGGCAAGCCAGGGATACATAAGGAGACCCTGTCTGAAGAAATGTTACATAGCATTACTGTGCAAAGAGAAAGATATTAAGAAAAAAATTTCAAACAATCCATATTGCTGTGTTTTACTACCTAAGTTTCTCATTAATTTTGTCATAAAATAATCCTGATCTTGTTCATATTGGATATTGTATAGTATCAGTTCTCTCCTTTATTGATGAAAATAATTCATAACTAAGTACCTTGAAAGATGTGTTGTCCTATGTGATACTCTTAAAATTGTCCTGATTCCTGTAGCAGAAATTCTATAAACCAAAATACCATCTAATACTCTGACATCTCACTCAAAATATATAGAAAGGTAAAACTTAGCCAGGCCAGGCTTGGTGGCACATGCCTTTAATCCCAGCACTTGGGAGGCAGAGGCAGGTGGATCTCTGTCTGTTCAAGGCCAGCCTGGTCTACAGAGCGAGCTCCAGGCCAGCTGGGACTAAAGGGAGACCTTATCTTAAAAATACAAAATAAATAAATAAATGAATAAATAAATAAATAAATAAATAAATAAATAAATAAGAAGGAAACTTAATACTAAATTCCTATGTCAAGTGTTAGTGTGTTTGAAATTGTTTTGAAGTTCCTTTCTTATTCAAAATCACTGGAAACACTTAAAAGTCACAGTGAAGAAATGGGTTTATAGATTTATACAATTTTATTGAAAGTCTAAATATAATCAGCTCCTGACTCCCATGGCTTATAAATGATATTCAACTCTATCATTACCGCTGAGTGGTTTGAACAAGGAAAACAGTTGTTTTGTTGGCAAAACATAACATGCAACCTAATAATTAAGATACTTTCAATTTGCTCAAAGTTTAGTTAAATCTTAGATAGATAGATAGATAGATAGATAGATAGATAGATACATAGATAGATACATAGATAGATACATAGATAGATACATAGATAGATAGATAGATTGCAATCAATAACTGTGTTTTTGTGTGTGTCTATGATATGGATCTTTTTATGTTTGTGTGAATGTGTGCATATATGTGTGTGTGTATGTGTATCTCTGTCTCTGTCTCTGTCTCTGTCTCTGTCTCTGTGTGTGTCTGTGTGCACACGCATGCACCAGAAGGCATTGTTGAGAGTCTTCTTCAATAGCTTTTCACTTCACTTTTTGAGACAGAATCTCTCCCTGCACCTAGAGCTCACAGATTTGACTGTGCTGACTGCTCAGCAAAGCCCAGGAGTCCTTCAGTCTCTTCCTTTCCAGCACTGGGGTTACAGGCCTCACTAGCACACCTAGCTTTCACGTGTGTGCCAGGGATCCAAACTCAGGTCTTCAGGCTTAAGCAGCAAGCCTTTGCATCTGAGCTATTCCACTGCTTTGTTGATTTTTTTTTTTTTAGGAAAGTTCGTTCTGCAAGAATTATGAAAATCAAATCATTTGATATAAATACATAGAATATCATATTATTCATTATTATTTCAAAGGCAATAATAATAACAGAGGTCATCTTTAGTTCATAATCAAAGTATAGGAATGTGTTTTAGCTTACCTCTTTTGTTTAATAATTATAGTTAAATATAGAAAAGGTCAGTGGTATAAATTTATCAGTTTATTGATTTATATATACCTTGGTTCATCCCAGGAAAAACTTTGAAATGCTTGCAAAAATATGGTTAAAAAAACAGGCCAAAATTAAAAAATGGTGAAATTGGAGTGGGGGGTAGTGCATTTCATGAGGGTAAATCCTCATATAGAAATACTTGCCAGAGGCCTCTCTACGTAATAAATAGCATGAGGAGGCTGCTCAGAACAGCTGGGCACAGGTCTGGTATCTAAGGAGATTCTATTAAGTGTTATTTAGGAAAATAGCCTTTACTTAGTAAATTTTTATATGTAACACAAGTCAGACATTGCTGTAAATTCTTTATTTAATTTTCATAAACATCCTGTACTATAGGGCTATTATTTTCCCAGTGCTGACAAGGAAACTGAGACAGAGAAATTAGATAATTTGCTCAAGACTGTGTAGCTATTAACGTGGCAAGCTTTAAGCCAGGCATGATGGTGCATGTCTGTATTTGTGGCACTTCAGTG
This sequence comes from Rhizomys pruinosus, assembly GCA_009823505.1. Lineage (NCBI taxonomy): Eukaryota > Metazoa > Chordata > Mammalia > Rodentia > Spalacidae > Rhizomys > Rhizomys pruinosus. The sequence goes on from VZQC01002461.1 coordinate 285,576, forward strand.
GCAGAGATAGAAAGGAAATCATAAGTTTGTGGACACCCTGGGTTATATGTTCTGTGTTTCCAAAATCAAAATCAAAACTCAAGCAAGCAAACAAACAAGTCTCCCATACATAGGTTGGTTTTAGACCACAGAAATTTGGTTTCAGAGTGTTTGATTTTTTTATCTTTTTGAGACAGGCTCTCCCTGCAGCCCTAGCTGGCCTGGAACTCACTATGTAAACCAGGTTGGCTTTGATCTCACAAAGATTCACCTGCCTCTGCCACCCAAGTGCTGGGATTAAAGACATGTGCCACCATGCCTGGCCAGAGCATTTGATCTTTAATGCTGTGTTATGCTGTGTTTTGAGATGTTATAAAATAGGATTTTAATTCCATCTTTGGTGGAATTCTAAGTTTCATGTAGCTTTCTTCTTACACCCTCAGTGATGCCAAATAAGTGCCCAAAAGCTGTGGGAGTTTGAGAAATGTAAGTGCTCTCTCCCTTTTAATTATGCATATCTCTGTGGTTCACCTTCCTCTACCAGTGGTTTTGAATTTGCATGTCCTAGACCAGTAGGACCCACATCAGCTGGGAACTTGTGAGAAATGAAAATTTGCTGTGCCCATTGCAGGCCTACAGATAGAGGAACTTTTGATTGGGTCTCATCTGTTTGTCTTAACAAGCCCCTAGGTGATCCTGATGAGCCTTTTTGTTTAAAAACTGTTAATACAACTTGGTCTCTGCAGAAAGGAAAATGCTCTCTAAGTCTGTAAGATCTCTTCATTATCTGAGTGCTATAATTTAAACACTGAGAGTATAGTAAAAGTGCATGTATTTTACCCTTGGAAATACAAGGGGAAAAATCACATTTATTCAGCAGTAGACGGGTAATTATTTGAGGTATAAATGATGAACTCTTTAAACTTTAATCATTTGAGGTATAAACGATGAACTGTTTAAACTTTAATCATCTCACAATATCCTAGTGGTCAAGAATCAGTGAAGCAGAAATACCTATTTTATGGCTTTTTGGAGAAGCTGATGTTCCAAAATTGATTTTCACAATCTCATCAAAATTCAAAAGAAAGATACTTAAAATAGTATTCCACATGAACATGATTTTTTATTCTCCTTAGGAGTTGTACATTTGCTCCAATTTTTCTAAGTTGGAAACTAGAAAACATATAAGTTTATATATTTAAGAATTAGGGATTTTGAACCCTGTGTTTGATCTGACATATTTTTTAATGTTCAGAAAAAGCCAAACTGTGACTGTTATTTCTTCAGAGAAATGCCCTTGATTCCCTAGACATCAGATACTTCCAAGCACTTTAACTTTCCTGTTCAACAAATTCTAGGTTTTGCAATAATAAACTTTCAGGACACTTAACCCTAATTTCCTCATTCATAAAATGTCACTCCTTCCTCACCAGGTCTGTATTAAATGAAGTAGTACATGCATAGAACAGATGCTAGTTGCTTCTGTATTCATTTGTTTACTACTATTATTATATCAGTCTACTAATTCCATCAATACATCTAATGTTTGTAAGGATGATGCTGGTTAGTATCACTGTGCTCTCTAACATTGCTCAATAAACATTTCTTAAGTGAGTGAGTTGAATGATGATGAAATGCTGTGGCAGTTTGCATAAAGCTAAGAGTAATTTTAGAGATAATTGAACATCATATCGTGCATTTCTGGGAAAGAAGTTATTAATGCTAGTGGAAACTTGCAAAACTGGCAGCATCTCTAACCACAGTTTATTCTTAACTATGGCAGTACTGTCTTATACCTTTCCCACTTTCTCAGAAGCCCCATTTTGTTACTTTAATGTCTGCTTCCTTAAAATGTCTTGGTGCTTTTGCTCGAACTCAAGTTACAATCTAGTTAATTTTTATACTGGATTGATTTTTGGCTGAAATCTGGACAGTTGATTCATAAATCCTTCTAGGTTAAAATATATGTTAAGTAGTAAATTAACTTTCGTCATCTTATGAAAGTGAAGGGTGAAGTGTGAAGTTTTTGACAGGATAGATAGGATATCCATTCTTAGCAGCCTCTTTTTTTTTTTTTTTTTTTTTTGGTGTTTTTGAGATAGGATCTCACTATAGCTCCAGCTGTCCTGGAGCCTACTATGTAGACCAGGCTGGCCTTGAAGTTACAGAGATATGCCTCCTTCTGCCTCCCACATGCTAGGATTAAAAGTGTGCACCACCACACCCAGCCTCTTAGCAGCTTCTTTAACACATATGTTAGAATGGTCTTCCCAAACAATATGTTAAGAGCAGAGGGAATACTGGATTTATCCTTGTGGAGTCTGTTAGTAAAATTTGACTTTAGACATTTTAGAATTTTAATAGCAGAATCAGGTCATAGAGAATGAGGAGACAAATTGTGGTTTAAAAATCCATTTTCAAGCCCTTCTATGTCAGCTAAATGCATCCTTCCAAAAACTGTGTAGAATTTTAATACAACTTGGAAACCTTATTCCAGGTAAGCTAACATATTCACATGCGTTCTCCTACACTTATTCCCTGGTGAACTTAGGTTCTTTGCTCTCACCTTCTCACTGTCTCTTCTCCCTCCTTTCCTGGTTCCTCTTCTCTCCTCCCCTCCCTCTGTCCTTTACATGTCTTTGGTATGATGAGCACCTGGTGCTAGCAGTGCAGCGCAGCACAGACAGGCAGATGTGGTGCTTGCTCTTTCTGAAGGATTTTCTCTTGGGACTGCAGCTAGTACTAACTCACACTTCTCTCACTTCTCCTTTGTTTGCCTTACTTTCTGGATACGTATCTACAAGTGAAGAATTCCTAAACCCCTTCCTCCATCATTGTGGCTTACCTTACCTATTTCTTAAACTTCTCTTTGTGGAGAGTTAAAATGAGTAGAGATGAATATCTAGAGTAATATAGAAAGAGGAATTGAGAGTGAGCTCAATAGATTAATAGAAACTATTCAGTTGGTTTCATTTATAGCAAACTTGGAAAATAGAAGCATAAAAACCATCAGGGAGTTGAAATTGCTCTTGTCCCAACATAGAATTATATGCCATGTATTAGTTATTTCTGTAGTAGTGAGATTTTATTTATTTTGCTTCCATATTTCCATTACACTTAAAAACATACAAATGTGGCAAATTAATATTCATCTGAGAGTATCTGGAGAAACTGTAACAACAGACAGGTAAAAAATCAATTGGAAGGGAATTATCTCCATATCAGTGGTGGAAAGACATTTGGTAAAGCAGTGATTTAGACACGGCTTCTAACAGTATTATACTCAAAATTAATTAGAATTACTTGTTTATATATACACATATATATATGAAGAAAGTGGAATTTAATACTTATAAGCTGTTGGAAATGGAGATGGTATGATCAAATGTAGAAAACACAGAAAATTTTAAAAAAGAGATTATTAGCAGTTTTGATCATCTTAATTATATATTAATCTTAAATATTAAGGGAAAATGTCAAAGATAATGAGTGAAATCACAGATGGACAATTCTGCATATCCTACATAAGAAAATGAGAATAAAATTGCTAAAAATTCAAGTCTTATGGACAAGCCATGGATAAGCAACTCACAAGAAAAGGACTATAGTTGTTTATTTTTATAAATATACAGACTACCCCAATTCAAGATAATCATATTTACAAATAAAGCTACAAATGTGTATATTTTACTTTTCTGCAGGGTTTGGTATTGAACCCAGAGCTGTGTGCATGCTGGGCATACATGGAATACTGCCCCTTGCTCCCAGTATGTCCCACCTCTTGTTGATGTGGCTGGCTCTGAATTCTTTGGCCCAAGCTCCAGCCTCTGTGGTCGCTGGAAATATAAGTATGATGTGGATTGGGCATGAGAAGACAAGGTTTTTAATATGAAGGAATTTAATATGATATGGCTAGGCATTTAATGTATTTCTGTTGACTGGGAGATCATTTGTACTCCATCTACCAGTTTGTTTTGTTTTACTTTGGAAACTTTTACATTGTTCCTGTAGTCAGAGTAAAGTCAAGGAATATATTGCAATTTTATGTCCCAATAGTGACTTGTTCTTCATTTTGTAATAAATTGTTGAATAATTCATTGGATGATTTGGGTCATGCTATAAATAGAGTGCATTTAGTTTTCTTCAGTCACAGACAGACAAACAAACAAATTTTTTAATATTAGATTAAATAGTAAAGTAAAAAATCATTTTATTAAATATTTAGTTTAGCCCTGCTCTGCATGCCTGACTGCTCAGAGCTGCTGTCATGGCCTAGGCTCTGTGGGGCTTCTGTACCACCCTTCTATTGTTACTCGCAGGGGGTGCCCAAACCTCTGAGGTTCCCAGCTTTGCACAACACAAGTAGGTGCACTTACATACATGCAGGCAATAAACACATTCACATAAAATCATAAAAAATAAAATATTTTTAAATGACAATAAATTATATGAAGTAGTATAAAATTAGTTCAGGTATTGTAATAAAAATATTGGTGAAACTGAAAATAAACTAATAATATGTAATTGCTTTTATAAAAATTATCAATTCTGGTTGTATTATAAGGAAAAGAAACACTGACTTGATTGAGTCTGGTGTTTCTCATTGTATTTTTTTATGCAGTCAGATTTTATATTGAAAAATTCAGTTGATAATAAGTGTCAAAACACTAGACTTAGGGTTTGGTATATATTTAAATATATAAATCATTAATATAATATATATTAATTTCAGCTTTGAAAATTATGTTTATAATAGTGTAGGCATACACACCTATGTGCATATGCATGCATTTATGTCACATTCTACTAGCTACTTAATACAATTAAAAGGCACAGATATTGAGGTAGAGGTGCTTGTATAAAAATGATAGATGGCTTATAACATCTCCTAACCTGTAGAGGATGTAAGCTTGTGGCATCAGCCATGGGTTATTCCTCCAAGGAGAGAGCCAATAGCCAATTAGATTTGGGATATATAGGCACATGGCTGCCTCCGCTGCACAGTATTTCCAGGCAGGTGAGGTGTAGCTGGTGCTGACGGTGGAGTCTTGCTTGACTCAGGGAGACCCGTATTTGCTTTATTGGTTTAGTGGCCTTTGGTAACACTCTCTGGCATTCCAGAGGCCATCTGTACACTTGCATGTGCGGTCTCAATACATCCCTCCCATGTTAACGTCAGGTCTTCGGCAGCAGGGTCTTATTGCCTCTCCTCCTGTAGGTATCCCAACTTAGAGGCAAGGAGCCCTTACCTTTTGTGGGGCCTTGGATCCCCTGGCCAACATCCACCTGGTAGAACAATCCATTGCTGATGTCAGAGCTCCTGTATTAATATATTTTGCCTGAGTGCATAGCCCTAGGACTTTAGTATTATATTTGGTTCTGAACAGAGAGTAATCCCTTCCACAGTTCCCATGTCTAGTAGTCAATTAAAGAAAGCAGTTTTACCGGTTTTATAAGAGATTACCTCTACAATAGTTGTCTCCAATTTACAGTCATATTTAACAGGGGGGAAAATGTAATTCATGGTTAACATATCATCCAACATAAGTGTCTATGCCACAAGTAAACTACCATAATATTAGTGTGCTTAAATACCTATATATCTAATTGCTTGTGCTTCTTAGTAGGATCGAAAGGTTACTCTGGACAAACTGTCAACCCATGAAAGGAAACAGCCAGGAATTGACCAGAGTCCAAGTCAACCACTCCAGAGAGAGAGTGGACTGTTTTACTTCTCATCCACCTGTGCCCTTTTCTAAGCCTAGGGAACAACCTGCGGAAGAGGGGGCGGGTAGAATGTAAAGGCTCCGATTGGGGTGAATGGTGAAACTACAGCTGTAGTTTGGATGTTTACAGATGTAGTCTGGACACTCATTTGATCAACTGATTGAACAAACAACATGTCACCCCCACTGGATGGTGGGGCTGTGGGGGTTTGGGCACAACAGCCTGTAAGATTGGTTTGCACGAAGGATGCTTGTACTCATGATTATCACTTATAGCTAAAAAAGGAAAAAAAAAAAAAACAGAGAAAGATGCAAGACAGTTATGGCAGAATACATGATCTGGGATGGGGTGGGGGTTGGGGGGAAGGGAAAGGGAAAAATGCCTGATCTGAATTGGAAAATGATGTACGAAATGCACAAAGCATCAATAAAAATTAAATTAAAAAAAAAAAGAGATGACTGCTGGGCGTGGTGGCGCACGCCTTTAATCCTAGCACTCGGGAGGAAGAGGCAGGCGGATCTTTGTAAGTTCAAGGCCAGCCTGGTCTACAGAGTGAGTTCCAGGACAGCTGGGGCTACAGGGAGACCCTGTCTCAAAAAAACGACCAAAAAAAAAGAAGTGATAGATGACGTCTGACTGGATCTTCATAATGATAAAACTAGTTTGCATGCGGGGAGCAGGGATGTCACAGGTCCCACATCAAGATGAAGAGCTACAGATGATCAGTGGATGCAGAGGGGAGGGATGGTCAGTTTTCTCCAGGGACTAGCTCCCTGATAGGTTATCTAATCCCACATGAACAGCCTTAAACACAGGGACACACAAAATCACTAAATGGACTCAGTGCAGTGTGTATGTGTGTGTGTGTGTGTGTGTGTGTGGTGTATGTGTGTGCACTCACCAAATCTATCTATCTATCTATCTATCTATCTATCTCTGTATCTATATCTATATCTATATATATGTAACAATAAAGAGGACAAAAATTGAGAGAGAATGGGGAGCATGGACAGAGTTGGTGGGGGACTAGAAGGGATAGAAATAATGCAAAGATAGTACTCATGTATGAAATTCTCAAAAATAAAAATGTGTTTTAAAATGATAGACTTAGGGCTGGAGAGATGGCCTAGCGGTTAAGAGCGCCGACCACTCTTACAGAGGACCCGGGTTCGATCCCCAGCACCCACATGGCGGCTGAGAACCGTCTGAAACTCCAATTCCAGGAGAACTCCAGTTCCAGGGGAATCCGACACCCTCTTCTGACCTCCGCAGCATTGCACGACATGGGTACACAAACTTGCATGCAGACAGTACATTCATACACATACAGAAATAAAAAAAAAAAGCTTATTAAAATGATAGACTTAGACAAAACATTGATGAGAGGATAATAGAAAGCATTTTAGCAGAATATAAGTATTTTTGATATATTAGTAGACATGGCATTTTTGGGAGTTGAAAGAGATAAGATACATAATGGTCTCAAAAGAGTGACACAGAAAATGCTTCTTTGTAAAGCCAGACATGAGAGAAAAAAATGAAGAGGGTAATTATCCCCTTACTTAGAGAGATGAACCATCTTCATTAGCATCTTGGAATTGAAACTTAATTGAACTATAACTCTGCAGAGATTCTCTACTGAAATATATTGCAGAAATGAAATATGTTTCCAAACTGACATCTGTAATTTTTTACATTGATATTGTTGTATATAACATCTTAGGTTATATATGTTAATATTTCAGCTTCGAGAATTATCATAGAACTTTGTAACAGTCTCCATACTCTTCATATCCACATAACTTATATGGAAAAAGATAAGGCTTTATTAAGGATTACATTGAGGGGCTGGAGCAATGGCCCAGCTGTTAAGAACACTAGTTGCTCTTGCAGAAGACTTGGGTTTGATTCCCAGCACTGACATGGCTAACAACCATCTGTAACTCCAGTTCCAGGAGATCCAACACTTTGTTCTGTCCTCTGCTCTCGTTTTCCTCCCCCTCCTATATTCATTAATTCATAGCTGCCCAATGCCTACTTCTATTTTCATTTCTTCTGATCCTCCTTGAGTAGTTTTGTTAACCACTGTAATTTTTGCATTTATATTTGTTACCTCTTTATAACTTAACAATAAAAATTTGTATCCTTATCAAGTGTCCCACAATAATCTCTTGTTATGCAAGGACTACAGTTCTTTTCATTCACATGTAATTTTAGCAGTTGCTTCCTTAAATGTAAATGCTGTCTCATTTAGTTGTAACCCTGAGAGCAGCAACATTGAGTTAGGTGCCTATTTTCCCTCATGTGACTAGGACCGTTCAAATACAAATGTAACCATTTATGTTTGTGAATGAGAGTTGGCATATAAAATGCATCTTCTAGGAAAATTGTGTAATAGTCTTAATATTTGTTTTTTAAAGTCGATACTGTAGGTTATTTTTGTGAACAGCCTCATGTTTGGGAACCTTTTTCTCAAAATAAACAAGTCCTTATTAAACCGGGAATTTGGAGAGAGAGAAAAAAAATAGCTGGAGGGAGAGATAGGAAGGCAAATGGAGTAAGCCAGCATATGTATGTGTGAATGTCTATGTATGCTCATCAAACATAATGTATGGCTGATATAACATTTAGACAAGCTGTAATGCAAAAGCATATAAGCACATATCACACAGATCTATGAAATACTCCAGTATTTGTACTCATATACATATATGCAAATGCACATAGACAAGATGCTTACATTCCAGCAATTACAGAAAGCTTTAACCCTGAATAGAAAAATTTCTCTGGGAATCCTTAGGAGACTTTTTTTTTAAGTTACCAATGCTCTTGGACACGAATGAAAGCATACTAGACACAGAACTTAAATATCCTTTAGTTGAAGTTCTTCAAATTTAGTTGAAGTTCTTCAAATTATACCCTTTTCTTGTACTGTTATATAGTACAATACACTCAGCAAATGTCCAATCATTTTAAAGTTTAGTACATTCATTTCATTGCAACTGAATATTGTTTTTATTCAACCATAGTATAACTTGTTTAAAACAAACCTGTATTCGTATGGAATGTTTTTAGTATAACTCATTGACATTTAAAAAGCAACTATAAATATTTCAAGCCTTCCTGCTTTTAAATACCATTGATTAGTTTCAGTGTATTGTAGGATACTTGATGGTTTTGTTTATTAAACTGAAAACTATTTATATGCTTGGCACACTATCTTTATGAAGCAGAGAGGATTAAGATAATTCATAAAAGAAAGCATTGGTTTTAGGGAGGTAAGGAGACAGTGAAATGAAGGCAGCTGTGAAGAGCTTTCACCTAGCAGCAAGGTTTTACTTTTTATATTTAACATGTACCAATGATGGAATGTGTATTTCGTACTATTTTTAGTATTTTTTGTTTGTATTATTATATTAAGAGAGCTCTGATTGAAATAGGAAATCAGAGAGAGAATTCTTGTATGTAATTTATAAAGATTAGTAAAAGAAATCATAAAGTTTCTTTTTATAGAAACTTTTATTTTACGTTTTAGTACAAATGTCCTCTGAAATTGGCCTCAAAAATGATTATGATATGTATATGGTAGAAAAGTCTTATATAACTTAATTAGATAAATTAAGCTTGCTAAAACAATAGATTCTAAAAGCAAAAAGTAATATTGTAGAGGAAATAGTTTGGCAAAAGTTGTCTTAGTTCTCTGATTCAAAAGCTCACTTAAATTTGGTATTGAATAAAATGAATGTACTGTGGAATCTGTGCTTTCTATAGTCCGACATGCTAAGAAAATGGGCCATCAAAGTTCAGAGGTTATAGTTTGGTTATTCATAAAATCTTTAATTCAGTGCAGGATTTTAGAAGTATTTTTATTTGTATGATGTTTGGGGTTTGATTTATTTAGCAAAATGTAATTGTGATTCATCCATACTGTTTCATGGGTCAGTAATTTTATTCTGAGTAACATTACATTGTATGGAATACTTTTTTTTAAGTAATATGTTTGAAAGATAATTGCAGTTTGGTGCATATTAGTAATAAAACCACTAAACTATACTTAATAGGATTTGGTATAAACATCAGTTTTTCATTTCTTCATATATACTTGGGAACTAGACTAGTGGTTTATCTAGTGATTACATGCCTAGGTTTATAAGAAACTGCAAAGTTGGTCGCTGCTGAGGAAGCTCTGGAGAGTCAATCTCCTTTGGGGGCATGGATGCTGGTAGTTTGCGCATGCCTCAGTGGATGGCCACAACCTATGTGCATGTGTGCAGCACTAAGGGAATCATTGATACAGATTTAAAATGAGGACTTAAAGTTGGGAGAGAGACAGGGTGGTGAGGCACTCTGAGGCCCCAGCCCATTGTGGGTAGCTCCAGCCCAAGGGTGGTGGGCCAGGGCTGTATAAGAAAGGTAGCTGAACAAGCCAGTAAGCAGCCTCCCTCCGTGGTTGCTGCTTCAGTTTCTGCTTCCAGGTTCCTGCTTTGGGTTCCCTCCATGGACCGTGACCTGTAAGCCACACGAACCTTTCCTCCTCAGGCTGCTTTTGGTTGGTGTTTTATCACAGCAACAGGAAACCATACTGAAACAAATGCATAAATGTATAAATAGAAACTGACAGACTGCTTTCTAAACTGTTAGTACCACTTGCCAACAGTGCATGACAATTCTAGTCCCTCCAAATTCCTGCTGATGCTTAATTTCCCAAATTAAATAAATTATGTAATTACTTTTTGTCATTCATGTAGGTACATGGTGATCGAGCACAATAGTTTTAATTTGCTTTTTCTCTAGTTACTATTTGATGTCATATCATGTGTATTTGTGATCCATATATCTTGTGTGTAGATATTTTACTTTTGACAATCAGAAAGAAATCAGTGAATTAAAATTTTAATGAGCATGGATTGGAAAAAGTAATACATCCATCTTCTGATGTCTTCTTCAGTCTCCTTCTTCCGGAGTTTATAATTTTTGTTGTAGAGATCTTCCATGTCTTTGGTTAGGTTTGTTCCCAGGTTTTTTTTGTTTTGTTTTGTTTTGTTTTTTTTTTTTTTGAGGCTATTGTGAGTGGGAAGGTCTCCTTATATTCCTTCTTCATTTGCTTGTTGTTGGTGGTAGAAAGTCTAGTGATTTTTTTCTAGGTTAATTTTGTATCCTGCCACTTTACTGAAACTCTTAATCATTTCTAGGAGTTTTCTGCTGGGGTTTTTGGCATCCCTTAGGTAAACTATCATATCATCTGCAAAAAAGCATAGGTTGACTTCCTCTTTTCCAATTAGTACTCCTTTAATTTCCCTTTCTGGCCTAGCAAGCATTTTAAGCACTGTGTTGAAGAGGAGTGGCAATAGAGGGCCACCTTGCCCAGTTCCTGCCTTTTTAAGGGGAATGTTTTTAACCTTTCCCCATTTAGGATGTTGTTGGCTGTGGGTTTGTTGTACATGGCTTTGATTACATTGAGGAATGACCCCTCTAGTCTAATTCCCTCTAGGACTTTAAGCGTGAAGAGATGCTGGATTTTGTCAAAGGCTTTTTTCTACATCAGCTCAGATGATCATGTGGTTTTTGTCTTTCAGTCCATTTATGTGTTTTATGATATTGATTTTCCTATGTTGATTCATCCCTACATCTCTGGTATGAATCCAACTTGGTCATATGATGGATGCTCTTTTGGATGTGAGTCTATATGTGGTTTCTCAGTATTTTGTTGAGAACTTTTGCGTCTATGTTCATTAAGAGATGGGTCTATATTTCTCTTTTTTAGTTGTATCTTTGCCTGGTTTTGGTATTAGAGTGATGCTGGCTTCATAGAAGGAATTTGGGAGATATCCCTGTTTGTATCCTTCTGAATAGTTTGAGTAGTAATGGTTCTAAGTCCTCTTTAAATGTTTTATAGAATTCTGCCATGTAACCATCTGGGCCTGGCCTTTTTTTATTTGGGAGGCCTTTTTATTATTTTTTCAATTTCTTTAAATATCATGGGTCTGTTTAAGCTGTCAATCTCTTCTTGGTTAAGCTTCGTTGGTTTCCAGGATTTCAGATATTCATCTCTTTCTCTAAGGTTTTCTTTTTATTTATTTATTTATTTATTTATTTATTTATTTATTTATTTATTTATTTTTATTGATCCTCTTTGTATTTCATACAACATTTTCCAATTCAGTTAAGGCATATATCCCCTTCCCTTCCCCCCACCCCACCCCTACCCATCCCAGATCATGACTGACTTCTCGCCGCAAACCATGAAAGCAAGAAGAACATGGAGCAAAGCATTCCCAGTGTTAAAGGACTATGGATGCCAACCCAGAATACTTTACCCAGCAAAAATGTCAATTACTGTTGAAGGAGAGAGAAGAATCTTCCAAGACAAAAACAAGATGATAGAATACATGTCCAGAAAACCAACTCTCCAGAAAATGCTTGAAGCAATTCAAAGGGCAGAAGAGAGGAGCAACTATCCTCCAGCACCTAGGAAAAGAAACTAATAAAAATATAAACATAGGAGTAGAATCAGAGACTAAAAGTCCAAATGGATAATAAGGTGAAAGGAAAAAACATCTATCTTTCAATTATAAGGTTTTCAAATTTAGTAGAGTATAGGTTTCTGAAGTATTCCTGTATGATTGCCTGGATCTTTTTGTTGTGTGTTGAGATGTTTCCCATTTCATTATGAATTCTCTTGTTTTGGAGTTGCTCTTTCCTTCTGTTGTTTAACTGGGCTAAAGGTTTTAACTTGAGGCCCTCTTCCTGCTTCCACCTCCCCAGGGCTGGCACTGCAGGTGTGAGCCCAGCCCAGTAGTTCTCCTGTGGGCTCCTTCCCATATCCCAAGGGCATTTCCCTGTTGTCATTTTGCTCAAGCTCTTAAATTATCTCCCATTTTTTCACTCTCAGAAAGTGACCTTGCTTCTTGTATTAAAGCCTGGAGCACAAACACTCATTCTCCACTGACAATTATTTCCACCATTCTAAAGTTTGTTTCCCTTCAGTACTTATCTCACATGGGCCTTTCATTTCCATTTTTTCCCTGGATAACTCATGTACTTTGTCTATGCAATCTAACTTCTCTTCGACTTTGATATTTCAATTTTACCTACTTTTTTAAAAGCATTTTTTATTCTCCTTTTTCTGCAGTAAGTCAGCTCTTAAACAGTGGCCAAAGCCTTCATTTGATTAGTCATCTTCAGTTTCTTTGTTTGATAGTTCAAATCTTTCTTTTCTTTTTTAATGACTTTTTTGTGTATTCCTCATATAATTTCTCAATCAGTCTTAATTGCCTTTACGCATGCTTTTCTATTGGCACCCTTCCACAACCCCCACACCTAGGAGTCCACACATTCTGTCATTTGTGTTAGGGTCTCTTATGCCAAATTACTCTCCCCGGCCATTCGTCAGAGCCCATTCATTCTTTGAGCTCCAGTCAGCTTATCTGGAGTCTCTCTCTTAAAAGAAAGCCAGTTCTTCCTCACCCAACCATCGTCAACTACCAATATTTCTTCAGATAAGATTGGGTTCTGCTGTCCATTTCCACAGTTCTGTGCTGGGGTTTTGTCTGGTTGAGCTCACATGGGTCTTATAGTGAATGCTTGCATCAATGTAATAGGTTCATATAAATAGGGTCCCAGGAGCTTGTAGGATTTCTTTCCATATTGTCTTGCACCACCTCCCTGGCTCTTACATTCTTTCTGCCCCCTCTTTTACAGTGTTCCCTGAGTCCCGGGTGAGTGAAGTTATATAGACACCTGTCAATGGAACCACACTCTGTAGACTCCCAATCTCCATGGTTTGGACATTCATGCCATGCCCCCTTGAGTTCTTAGCCTCCTGTTGCATGGGGAACCTTCCTTAATAAGAGCTAAGAGGTTAATTAATAGCCTCTTGGCTCCTTGTTCTATATTGGATGGGCCTTATGTATTAAGTTTGCATTGTAGATGTGCTTAGGTATGAACAAGTCACAGAGTATGTTTGTGTGTGTCTAGTTGTGGGACTCTGTACTATTCTTCATTTGATGCAAATGAAGCTTCTTTTTTGAGTGGCATCTGAGATATTTGTCTGTAAATATAAAGACACCTATTTTGTACCTAGTAAGATGTTACCTTAGCCTAGGGAATGTGTCAGTCTTGGGAATTTCTCTAAGATCTATGACCTCTCTAGTTGTTTGTATCTGACTATGTTTACAGTATCACACATAAGTTTCCTCCCACTGAGTGGGCTTTAGGTCCAATTACTTAGCCATTGATTTCTCCCAAGATAAAAGTGCCGCTACTACAGTGATGTCATATGATCTGCTGATCATTGATATGGATATTTGGTCTTTTTTGGGGGGATATTTGGTCTTTTTCTAAATTTTTATTTATTTTTGTATGTGTACGAATGTACTGTCTGCATGTAGGTTTGTGCATCCGTGTCGTGCAATGCCGCAGAGGTCAGAAGAGGGTCTCGGATTCCCCTGGAACTGGAGTTCTCCTGGAATTGGAGTTACAGATGGTTCTTAGCCATCCATGTGGGTGCTGGGGATTGAACCTGGGTCATCTGGAAGAGCAGTCGATGCTCTTAACCGCTAGGCTATCTCTCCTGCCCCCTGGATATTTGGTCTTAAAGCTGATGTTGGACCACTGATTGATGTTCTCCCTAACAGCTTGCATAGTGCTCTCCAAAGCTAAGAGAGCTAGCCTTCAGGGGAGGTGGCTTCCAGGTCAGTTCTAGCTCCATTGCTCCAGATCTGGTCTCCGAAGTATGTCTTGACTTCATTAAATAAGGTCTTACCTTCAGGTTCCAGGAGGCAATCAGGGGCTGTGGCAGAAGCCTGTGTAATTTTGGGAGCCTCTTGGACTACCCTGACCAGTGACTCAAAGTAAAAACTTTTTAAAATTTATAAATTAATTTTATGTGTGTAATATGATTCTGAAAGTCTTTCCTAAAGTTTGCAACTTGTGTGGTGTTCAGTATACATCAGTGGTGTGTGTGAAGTGTGATACTGAGAGCCTCACTGAGAGATGTATTTATAATTTCAGAATGTGGCTGAAAATAGCTGCTAGTTACAGTTTCCTTTAAATTATGAATTCTTTTTTTTCATTTGATTTTCTCAAAATGGAAAAGGAGAAAAATTCAATAAACATAAATTCTGGAAAAGACTGAGAATGTGATGAATAATGAAATAAAATGAAAAATCACATTTTATTTGACATACAATGACAAAAGCAAGGAACTCTAGAAATAGGTTCTCACGTCATGCCCCTCTGCTGAACATATATAACAGAATTGTGAGAATAATGATGGAGTATTACTTGCATTTTCTGAAATTAGTGTTGTTTTTAAAGTTATCTTTTTACATGTTGTTTTTTCTTTAAAGCTGTTCATTCCAAATGATCTGTGTTAATGTAAATGTATATTTGTGTTTCCGAAAGTAATGTAAGACTCCGTATTATTACTGGATAAGTTGTTTCTGTGTTTGACAGTTGCATACATCTCAGATCTTTTATGTGTATTATTTCATGAGCTCATTCATTTTAGAGCATAGCAATACAGCATTTCTTCTCAAAGCAACATCTGCTTGCCCGTTCCCAGTCTTCTCAGTGGCATCATCATTTCCATTTATAAATCTTTGCTATTCAGTGCTTTTTAAAACTATGCTGTATCCATTCCTTCTGTAGTAAAACTTGGGAGTATCAGTTCTTGGCATCATGTAACCGTATCTTTTGAATTTTACTTGTAGATGAATTTAAAGTAGTTAAGAGATAGATTTAAAAATAGTAATTGGAGGAAGC
Source organism: Rhizomys pruinosus (assembly GCA_009823505.1). Classification (NCBI taxonomy): domain Eukaryota; kingdom Metazoa; phylum Chordata; class Mammalia; order Rodentia; family Spalacidae; genus Rhizomys; species Rhizomys pruinosus. The sequence continues at coordinate 301,047 of VZQC01002461.1, forward strand.
ACAATTTTTACTTCATTCAGGCCATATCCATATATGCCTGTGATGAGAGGGCTTTTCCATAAAATCTGGAGATGTAGTGATGGAGACAGGCTTCTGACCTCAAGGAAGAGATGTAGCGACAGAGACAGGCTTCTAACCTCATAGAACTTGCATCCCCTCAGTGGAGGTCATTATAATTGAGGTGGACAGGTGGTGCCCCAGTATGTGGTCAGTTTTGGAGAATGCTCCATGAGGGGCTGAGTAAAAAGTATATTCTCTGGTGTTTGGGTGGAATATTCTGTGAATGTCTGTGAGGTCCATTTGGTGTATTGTATTGTTCAGTTCTGATGCTTCTCTGTTTATTTTTTGTCCTGTTGATCTATCCAAGGGGCTCAGTGGGGCATTGAAGTCCCCCACTTATTAGTGTGCTAGGATTAATCTGTGTCTTGAGGTCCTGCAGAGTAGTGTTTATAAAGTTAGGTGCACCAGAGTTTGGTGCATGACATTTAGGATTGTGAAGTCTTCATGGTTAATTGTTCCTTTGACAAGGATGTAATGGCCCTCTTTGTCTCTTCTGATTAGTTTTACTTTGAGATCTATATTTTGTCTGATATTAGAATAGCTGCTCTGTCTTGTTTCTTGGTACCATTCTCTTGGAATATTTTTTTTCCATCCTTTCACTCTAAAGTGGTGTCTGTCCTTGAGGGTGAGATGGGTTTCTTGTAGACAGCATATAGAAGGATTCGGTTTCCTAAACCATTCTTTCAGTCTGTGCCTTTTGATTGGGGAGATTAGACCATTAGTATTTAAGATTATTATTGAGAGATGTGTGTTGCTTCCTTTTACCTTATTTTTTGTTTGCATTCCTGGTCTGGGTTTGTATTTACTCTGTTATGCTTTTGTTGCTTTCTGTCTTTAATTGCTTAGGTATAGTTGCTCCTTTCCTCTGTTCTTTGGATTGCTTTGAGGATTTTCTGAATTGTTGGTTTCCTAGACATGTATTCTTTCATCTTGTTCATGTTGTGAAAGACTTTTCTTTCTCCTTCAACTATAATTGACATGTTTTCAGTTTCTGGGTATAGTAGTCTGGGTTGGAATCTAAAGTCGTTTAGCACAGGAAATACTTTGGTCCACATTTTTCTAGTTTTCATAGTTTCCACTGTTCCCCTTATACGTAACTTGTTGTTTTTCTCTTGTGGCTTTCAGTATTTTGTCTTTGTTTTGAGCATCTAGAGTTTTAACAATTATATGGCATGGGGAATTTCTTTTCTAGTCCTGTCTGTTTGGTGTTCTATGTGCCTCTCTTATTTGTATGGGCTTGTCTTTTTTCAGTTTGGGGAAATTTTCTTCTGTTGTTGAAGATCTGGTCAATAGTGTTGTCTTGGGAATCTTCTCCTTCCTCTATCCCTATGATGTGGAGGTTTGGTCTTTTCATAGTGTCCCACATTTCCTGGTTGTTCCACTCTTGTGTTTTTTAAAATTTTTCATAATCTTTACTTGAGAATTATAGTTGCTCCATGTTATCCTATAGGTCTGATATTCTTTTTTCTGCTTCTTCCATTCTGCTTCGGAGGCTTTTTCCCATCCTTTCCTGTTGATTGGATGAATGTTCAACTTTTTCATTTCATCCTGTGATTTCTTTAGTATTTCTACTTCCCTCTGGAGCCTGTCATTCTCATCTTGTAGCTCCTTGCTTCATTGGTCATTTTCTTTTTTCCTGGGATCTTTTCAGCATTTCCATCTCCTTCCAGAGTTTGTCTTTTTTTCCCTTTAGTTCTTTCCAATATTTGCCATTATCTCCCTCTAGGTCCTTCTTGAGTTTTTCATTCTCTCCCCTTAGTTCTCTAATTCCTTTGAATATGTCTACAATTGTTCTTCTAAGGTCCATGTCTTGGTTTCCTTCCAGGGAGTTCTCATTGTAGGAATCTTCTGTAGGGTGGTAGAGTTTGGTGTAGATTTATTATTAGCTTTTCCAGTGTTGTTTTCTCTTTGTGTCTTTGGCATGTGGGTTTGTTTGTTTATTTGTTTATTTGGGTTCTGGTACCTCAACATTGGCTGCACAGACTCTAATCATTAATACTGTGCCTGCTAGATCCTCTGCACCATCACTCCACCAGGTTGATGGGGGGGTGGGCATACCCTGTTGGCCAACTTACAACCCGCACTGGGCACACTCTGGTGTTGTGCTGTGTGTGTGTCTAACTCCGGCCAACGTCACCTGCTGGAGCCTGAAGGTTGGATGGTTCTGGGTAATACCAAGCCTCCAAGGGGCAGAGGGGTGCCCAAAGCACAAAGGCAGGCAGGGCTCACTGGTCTTTCACACACTGGTGTTGTGCAGACCGCAGGTGAAGTCCACTCACACTACATGCTGGGCACATGCTGGTGTTGTGCTGTGTGCACGACTGACTCCACCCCACATCAGCTACTCTTAAGTGGACAAGTGTTGAGAATGATTAACAGCAAAAAGATTGAGCTATGACTATAATTCAAGGTAATGCTGCAAGCAAAGTGTATAGAAAGCTGGCTTTTAATCACATCAAATTCAATCCATATATTTACTGTTTTTGATTTAATTATGTTACACAGATGTTTTTAAAACCCTGATAAAAGTGACTATATAAATAAAATGGCAGCAGACCCCAGTCTTAGCTGAAGAAATATTGGCAGCTGATTACTCTTGTGTGAGGAAGAGTTGATCTTAGAGCAAGGAGCTCTAAATAGGCTGACTGGATGAAAGAGTACTGAGGGAGAGGGCCAGGGAGACTAACTTATCACAGTAGGCCTTAACACAAATGACAAAGTGTGTCTCAGGCCTGCTCGCTCAATGGCAGCTGGTAGCCATATTGGCATCCCACTACCTCCCTCACCCCATGGACTCCTGAGGTGGACTGAGAACAGAGTCTCAGGAATGTTTAATTAGGGAACTTTTAGCGAATTTAATGGGTTGCTCCTATAGAGCGAATGGGGGGGCTTCACTTACAGGGGTCCCTTGGGTGCTCCTGTTAAGTCCATCCAGGCTTGTCTCACCCAAGACCCTTCACCTAACACCACAAGGGTGCTCCCAGCTTTTCAAGCCCTTAGTCTCTCCCTCTACATAAACTGGACAGGAAGGGTCCCTGGATGTATATGAGTCATAGATATTATCTAACACCAAAATGTTCTAATGGGGGCTGGAGAGATGGCCTAGAGGTTAAGAGCTCCGACTGCTCTTACAGAGGAACCGGGTTCACTCCCCAGCACCCACATGGCAGCTGAGAACCGTCCGAAACTCCAGTTCCAGGGGATTCCTACACCCTCTTCTAACCTCCGAGGCATTGCATGACATGGATACACAAACCTACATGCAGAAATTACATTCATACACATACATAAATAAATAAACATTAAAAAAATTAAAAAAATGTTCTAATGGTTCATAAGATACAAACAGAGACCAGGTGCAACCAGCTATCTTCCAAATCTTCAAAACTATCCCTTTCTCCACATTTAGAAAACTTTTGGGTTTGAATTAGCAGATAAAATTTAAACAGTAAGCGGCATTTTGATTTTGGAGCTCTTCAGTCCTATATTTCATCAAGATTATACAAGGAAAATATTTTATGTCTTACTTCATATTCTCCAAGTAGGCATCCCTCAGAAAGCCTCAGTTTATAGGTTTACTCACAAAATGTAACTGTTTAGGTATGTCTTGCTAGAAAACATTTTATAACTAGGTTTTCCCTAGTAACTTTTCTCCTAACTAAATGTCAAAATATTAGTATTAGCTAAGTATGATCTCCAAACCAGTGGCATCATCATCATCATCATCATCATCATCATCATCATCATCATCTGATACCTTGTGAGAAATGCCAATTTGAGCCCTGTGCCATACCTATAGGATCAGAAATTCAGGACTTAAGATCCTAAAAATCTTGTTTTGCCAACCCTTGTAGATGGTTTTCATTTCCATGAAGTTTCAGGCCTATTTGGTGGAGAGGAGGAGACCAGCATCTTGGGAAATGTGGACAAGAGAGGAGGATGGAAGCAAAGTATGATGATACCTATGCATGAAATGTCATAATTAAACCCATTATTTTCTACTCTATAATAAAGAAGCATACCATGCCCAGAGTTAACTTTTAACACTCACTTAACATTATGCCTTCTAGCTTTCTCCACTGTAAATTTCCTTGAACTGTATTTTTAAAATATTTTCATTTTCATTATTATTATTATTGTATATCGTTGTATTGCCTACATATACGAAAGTGCACCTGTGCTGTGCGCTGCTCACAGGGAGATCAGAAGAAGGCATTAGAGCCTCTGGAACTGGAGTTACAGAGGGTTCTTAACTGACATGTTTGTGCTGGGAATTGAACCTGGGTCCTCTGCAAGAGCAGTCAGTGATTTTAACCACTGAACCATCTCTTCAGCCCCTTGAAGTATATTTTGAGTTACTTACTAAAGAAGTATTTTTCAGAGAGGCAAAGAGAGAAAACCACTGGATTCATAGCTTAACAGGGAGGTCAGGAAAAGGTCATTCAATCATTTTGGAATTCTTTCCTGCAGCCTCAGCTAAAAATGAACCACAAGCTTGCCAGTAATGCTTTATTTCCCAAGTTTGATCTGTTGCGCATTAGATTCAGAGCCATGTATATCAAGCTATATACTTCTAAGATTAACTGTTAAAATAGTGACACAAATATTATCAAGATCATTTTGGAGGAAAAAACCACATAAGTTTCAACAGTATTGCCTTTTTAATTTTTCCCTTTATTACTGACCTCAGGGTAACTGGATAACAAAATGGATCTGATTACATTTAGACTTTTCCATCAAGTTTTACACCTCTGAAATTCATAGGTTTAAATCTTAACGATTGGCTTTCTGAAAGTTAAATTTGCATAGATTTATTATCTATTGGTATTACACATATTCTTAAAAGTATCAAAGCAGTTTTTTCATTTATTTATTTATTATTTATTTATTTATTCATTTTTTGAAACAGGGTCTCTCTGTATCCCCAGCTGGCCTGTAACTTGCTATATAGACCAGGCTGGCCTTTGTCCTACAGACAGCCCCCCACACACCCCGCTTCTATTTCCTGAGTGCTGGGATTAAAGGTGTGTGTCATCACAGCTAGCTAAAGGCAGCTTTAAAAATTGATTCCCAAAATTCTTTTGAACATGACACTAAGATGAATATATAGGTTTACTTTGAAATTGTGCTTTACAAAGTACAGTAATTTTTGCCCAGTATATAGGGAACTATAAAGTTTTTCATATTTTTGGTCTTCACCATAGTTCTAGAAATATTACATCCAATATATATAGTTTAATTGGCAGAGAAAGTATTGCTCTATCTTTAGATTACTTTTTTAATGGAATGGAAGAATTTTTCAGTTCCTAGCTTTGGCATGCTGCTCATCTTTCCTGGGGCAGGAACTCGATGCATGTGAAAGATCATGTCTTATCTTGTCTGTAATATCCCCTTGTGAGGTTCTGGCTTGGACATTGTTCTTTACTTCTGCTCTGTGACTTTGTCTTTATAGCCAGAATTTCAAGAGTAGAACTCGTATTCTGGCTTTCATGAAGTCTAAAAAGTGGCTTCTAGCCATTTGGCCAAACCAAAATCCTTCTTCAATTGAATTCTTTTAGGTTGTTTATTTTAATTGTTAAAGAAGTATGGTATGCATTGTGTTCAGAGTTTGTAGAAGTGTGGTATGCATTGTGTTAACAGTTTGGACATTGTCTTCCTTAGGAACTTGGGATTGGGTAGAGTAGTTGTATGACACAACTACTTGTGGTTTCTTCTACAGCATTGATAAAAAAGACAAACTATTTTAGTTTCTTCATCAGTGGGAAAAGGCATGTATGTTTATTATAGTCACTGCTGTCATTTCTAGTTGAATTTGGCACTCTGGCAGTGCACCCATATATCCTTGAAACCTGTTGAAGGCCCTTCATGTGATCAGCTCATGGGAAGATGGACCTAGGCCAATATCATGTGCACTCCATGGAATTAGTTTAATGATCACTCTACCAGGAAATATGAGGCCCTAGACACCCTGGCATGTAGTGTCCAAGCTGCAGTGGAAACCTGTCCAGACTACCCAGGTAGTCCGAGGGGGCCTTGCCTTCCGGATCTAAAGGTTTGGCTTCCTTTTCAGCATGCTCAGTCTATAACACTCTTTTAAACTACCTACCCCCTCTCTCTAAATTTATGCCACAGACTTATAAAGACATAGTCTTGTATTACATACAAATGAGATATAATTTTTTGTCAGGCTATACCTCTTATACTAATGTAACATGAAAATATTAAATTACTTTTAGGAAAAGTAATTTATAAGATTACATTTCACAAATATCATCTAAATCTTAAGAAAACTAATCACTTGCATTTCAATTAATATTACTTAAAACTTATATTCAGTATGAGTTGAACCTTTTGAACAAGAAATGGTATTTTTTATACTACAGTCTTCATAATTTTCTAAAGTGTTAAGATAAATACTGAGAAACATTCATTATAAACTAAAGACAGTTAGATAAGAAATTAGCCTATAAGAAATCATATTTTCAGAAAAATATTATTTTCTTATAGTCTAATATTTAAATACTTAAAATATGTGTCCAGGAAATCAGAACTTTGACAAATATTGAAATGCTAAAAATGAAAACCAGTTTCCAGTCATGAGTTTAAATACATATCAAAGGGCTGCATGGATGGCTCCTTTGGTAAAGTACTTGCCACATGAGCACCTGAGTTTGGATTCCTAGCACTTAACTAAAAAGCTGGATGCAGTTGGGGAGTGTTGACATGAACATTCCTGTCACTTGCTGGCCAGCCAATCTAACCAAATCAATGAGCTCCGGGTTAGTGAGAGACCCTGTCTCAAATACAAGGTTGAAGGGTTGTCTCAGCAGGCAAAAGCACTTGCCATCAAGGCTGATGACCTGAGTTTGATTCCTGGGACCCACATGGTGGAAAGGAGGGAACCATTTCCCAGAAGTTGTCCTGACTACCACCCAAGCACCGTGGCATACACAAGCACACAAATTGAAATGTTAAAAAGGTGAGAAAAACTTTCATTGTGTGTCCCAGAGTGTCTTCAAATTTGTGAACCTCTTGCTTCTGCCTCCCAAGGGCTGTACGTGTGTACTGTACCTGACTGAGGATTACTTTAGATAGGACAGTTGTATAAATTTCTCTGAGGAGGTATAGTTTGGATCAAAGCCCCGGGGCATGAAAATGGCAGGGATAAAATAAATTTCAAGTCTGCAATAATACAAATGTCAGAGGTTGAGAGCTTAACAATTACTAAATACTTAATTGTCATAAATAATACAAAACAACCTTCAAGGAAGGAATGGTATCAGAATAGATATTTGTACAATCCAGATCATGTCCTAGTTTGCTGTAGAAAAGTATTGGGCTTTTATCCTAAGAGGAATGAGCTATTGGATTTAATAAGAGAATGTCAGGTTATTAAATATATATGTATAAATTATTTAAAAATCACAAACATCTCTTCGTATGTTTAGAATTTAATTTGAAGATGTAAGCAGGAAATTAGCTTAAAAGCCTTCTGCAGTCTTCAGGGAAAGAGTGATACTTGCTTGGTCCTGATGGGGGTAGGGGTGGAAATGGAGAAAAAGTGTTTGTTTCAAGCAGTCTTTTTAGTGGTAGATTTAATGTCTTAAGATTTTTGTTTTTAGATACTCCATGCTTAGCAATAAGGCTTCCTGAAATAGAATACTGAAAGGAATTCATCTGGTAGAGGTAGGAGCTGGGGCTTCTGCTGTGGTCTTCCTTGCCTGTCAAGTGGAGTTTTGAAGGACATCCCAAGACAATCAGTACAAACTTTTTTTTAAATACCTCACTGGTGCTGTGTTAATGTCTTAGTTTTATCTGTACCTCCTGTCCGAAGTATTCTTTTCTTGTCACTACCTTGTTTTAGTATCAGCTTAAATGCCAGTCTATCTTAATAATTCTCTACTTCAGTGTTGTTCACATTTATATTATTTATTTTCCCTTCTTGTTTTTTAAATGTTATTTTTATTTTATGTGAATGGGTGTATTGCCTGCATGTGTATAAGTGCACCTGTGTCATGTAATGCCCATGGAGGTAAGATTGTTGTTCTCTAGGGATAAATGTATATCAAATATCTTTCTTTCCCTATTCTTACTGGTTCACAATGCCTATCACACTGTGTTGTTAAACCTAATTCTCCCGCAAAGGGGATAAATTTATGGCATGGTATTTATAAGATGCTTCTTGAAGGGATTTTGTTTATCAAGTTTAACTTTCATACTTTTCTAGTTGGCTAATTTTAATCATCCAATTACTAGAACTTGGAAAGTACCTGTGTGAGGACTGCTTCATATATGTCAGCCTCAGTCCACTTGCCATTCTTTATCTGTTGGCTGAAGCACTTTAGTTTAAGAAAAAAAAAGATATTATCAAACTGAGATGAATGAAAAAATTTTGAGTATGATTTGTCACTTATACTATTCTAATGGAAACAAATATTTGTTATAAGTAGGAAAACGGAGCAGTCATTACTTTAAATGTGAGACTAATTAAAATTCTGGGAGGACGGCTAAAACTTAGTGATACATGTACAAGAACTTTTCTTACAAAAGTGTTTCCCAATAAAAGCTATTTGGAAAGAGAATTTGGGGATTATTTAGAATTTATTTATAGAGCATTTAAACAAGGATTCAGTTCCTAAAAGCTTCTCAGATGGATTTCACAGTAGTAGCTTGCTTTGTCTGCTTATTTTTCCCCTTTAAAGCAACCCTGGTAACTTTAATGACAAAGCCAATCAAATTTTGAGTAATCTGTGCACTATAAAACAGGCTATGGCTGAGATTTTGAGTAGAACAAATGTGGTAAACAGGCTAAGGAGGTAATAAAGCAAGTGAACTAAAAACCTGTATAGAAAAAAAGTAGATATAGCACTTATTTCTCAGTATGATGAGTAGAAAAATTATAGTCCCTGACAATCATTTTATGTTAACATTGTCACGTTTTGTTAATTACTCCTCCTAAGAATTCCGCCAACCTTTAATCCATATCTCTTCAGAATAAAAGCTCTGAAATATCATGTTTTTATGATCAGGAACTCATCTGCTTACATATGAAGTGTCTCTTATGAGATCATTTTTTAATTTTCAAAAGGCCCATGTTTAAATTTCCTTTTCCTCCACTTTCTCTTCTCTTCATATCATACTAGGTATTTATTATCACACATTTGATCATGGTGTGAACACAGCTTTTCTTCTAGGATTGTAGCTAACTAAATTATCAGGGTAAGCCCATATTGTACTGGCTTTTACATAGAAGTAGATTGTGTTATTATTTATGATTTTTTCTGATATACTGTTTGAAACAATGATTTACATATGAAAATGTTGCTTAAAAATAACTTATCTATACCATGTAGAAGAAAAATCTTGTATTTGAATTTTCAGTACTTGGGGAGATATGTAAGGAAGATTAAGTTTATTCTTTAGTATTGGGTAAACTTTCTTCCAGGAGAACTGAATATGAACCAAAGTGAGATATGGACTAAAACTCACTGTTAGTAACTAATTTAGACACTTCAGCTATAATTTTAAAATATGACCCTCTACTTTATCAAGCCCTTTAAAAGGATAACTTCAGAAGAAATGCACAGCTTTCCAAAGATATTTGGCAGCAATAGATTGGCATAAGAAATAATGACCATCTGCACTCAGTGGCAGTCCACCAAGAAGCCTGAGGAGTGCCATGCAGCCTGGGTACAGTGGGGCTGGTCGTCTTTAGCAGCTGGATACAGACACTGTTTATTTGCTCCTTGTTCACTTCATTTAAAATGGCTACCTTATGGGACTAAATGAATGCTGTGATTTAGGTTTTAATATTTTAAAGCCGTAATTAGTCTTTATCTCCAGCTATTTTATAGCTTATACTTACTATTATACCTATTCATGTGCAAAGGTGTAGGATTTATGAGATCAGAGTTTTCACAAGGCTAGAGAATACTATAATAATGGCTTAATTTTGGTGATGCCCTGTTTTAAAATTGTTTTCTTATACTTGTAGAAATGTCAGCAGACTTGCTGTGAGAAAAAGAATATTTATCATATATTACCTGCTGAGAATGATGTATCTTTACTGATAAAATCTGTAGTCATGTTGATGAGTGATCAGAAAACCATAAGTGTTTTCTTAGGTTTTGGATTCTGTAAAGGTTGTAGAGAATTGACTCATAGTTCTGTAAGCTAGAGAAAGCATTTTTCTTGATTACAACTTGAAAGTTTTATTGTTTATTGTAAAATATGAATGTGCAAAATATAAATCTTTACATTTGGTTATGATCTGGTTAACCCAGTGAATGAGAAACAAACTGTAATTTTACATAGCAATCATTTGATGTAAAGTTTATAAACCATTAGAAGAAATATGTCAAGTCTAGAACATGAAGCTTGAAATACAGAATCTATAATGTTCCACTTCATTAAAATCAGTGATTATTTGATAATTTATGAATTTAAAGGGGCCATGAACAGTACTTTTTTTTTTTTGTCTGTTTGAGACAGGGTCTCCCTTTAGTCCCAGCTGGCCTGGAGCTTGCTGTGTAGACCAGGCTGGCCTTGAACTCAGAGATCCACCTGCCTCTGCCTCCCAAGTTCTGGGATTAAAGGTGTGGGCCACCATGCCTGGCCAATGAACACTGATTTAAATAGGTTATACTATTTCAAAGAGGTATTTGAAATTGTAAGGAAGGACCTAAGCTTTGGAGTTAGAAAGATACAAGTTCCAACCTTGGTTCTTTCTACCCATACAGACTATCTCAACGACCCCACTGCAACCTGCTACTGAACTAATTCCCTGAAGAGACCCAGAATTTAATACAAAATTATCTCAAGTCTCAGGCTTATTACAGCATAGGATTCATGCTGTGAAGGACAAAGGAGAACCAAGCATAAGCTTGCTTATTCTAGTGGTGCAGGAATTGTATGGACATGCTTTTTTATAAACTATAGGGCATTATGTAATGTCACTGCACAGGAAACTCCATTTGAGTCTTGGTTTCCAAAGTTGTTACAGAGAGATAATGACATTCCTTCTATATGACCAACCAAAGTAAGACCAACCTTCTAACAAGGTATCAGGTACAAAGGCTTGAATCCACGTGTTTTAAATGTGCTGGTAGCCTGGATCATCATCCAGTACCAAATGAGACTTATGGACAGACATTCCTCAATAACTTCTGAACATTGCAGTAATTTTGTTCTCAGTTTGACCAAGCGTCACCAAGATTTAATTGGAAATGGTACAGTGGGTAGGTCTGCTGCATCTCCCTTTTGTCACACAGTTACTGTGGAAGTTTTGAAAAAGATAGAGGGCCTTTGAGAGCACCAACCCAAAGATGGCAGACTTCTTTCTAACCATGAAATTTGGAAGGAAATGGCACATGTACTTCACATACTGAAAAGAGAAATAACTGTCAATTATAGTTGCTGTATGTGGTTAACATTCTCTTTGAAGAATAAAGGGAAAATCAGAGCATTCTCAGATGAAGAAAACCTGAAAGAATGTGAACAAAAACAAATCTCAACAGAGTTAGCATTTTCTTCCTATGCCCCAGTGAATTGTTTTGCATATACAAGATGTTACAAAGACACTGGAGATACTCAGAAGGTTAATTAGGATAGAAGAGACATAATGAAAGTGCTTTGTGGGGGAAGTTTGATCTTTTAAATTAACAAATATTATTTATTATTATTATTATTATTATTATTATTATTATTATTATTACAATTAGTAGTAGTGGTGGTGTGTAAGATGTGAGTGCAGGCTCACCCATGGCATAGGAAATGGGTAGAATAGTTTTGTGGGGTCAGTTCTGGGGATTGAACTTGGGTCATCAGGTTTGAGGGGAGAAACTTGCCATTTGGAGTAGTATTCTGTATTATTTCTCTGTGGCTGCTTTCAAGACTTTTGTTTCATTTTTCGGAGTCTGATTTTAAGGCTTGGCTTGGCTTGGCTTTCAGTGGTAGTCTAATATTTCTAGCCTTTGTGGTGGGATTGTGTTTTACTCGTTTATTTGGGGCCTTTTGGCTTGCAGCTTTTCCTTTTAGTGCTGCCTCAGGACATGGAGTTGTCCCAGGCTGGGCTGCCATGTGTTTCTCACTGTGGGGAAAGGGTTCTCACGCCTGTGGGTTGTTTAGTAGGATTCCCCTGACTATGAGCAACAAAGACCTCTTCCCTGAGCTGTGGCTTATAGTGCTTGGATTCCTTCTCTCAGTATTCTCTAGCTGCTCTCCTGTCTCTGCCATTTAAATATAATCTCAGGTCCTCAGAGACAGGAATCCTTTCCAGGCTAGCCTGCATTTTCTAGCAGCATTTCCCCTGCTAGAGCAGCCTAGATACTTGGGCATTCTTCGCTAAAGGAGTGAGATGCCTGGCAGCAGGGACATAGGCTTCTCAGGCCTGGTTCCCTTTATTCTGTCCGTCCTCCATCCTCCCTCCATTCTTTAGTTCATGGCCAGTTTATCGTTTCTCTGTTGGGCAAGTAGTCTAAGGTCTGACTGAGAAAGAGAGCTCTTCCCTTAGCTGCTGCTTGCTTGCTAGGCTCTTCTTAGCAGCCCCTCCCCCCTTAGGTAGGCTTGGACTCATCTCCTGGTGTTGAGCCACTCCCATGTAACTTTAGGAAGGATAACTACTCTGGTTGGCCTTGTTTTGCCTGGGTAGGCTGGAGAATGTCTTCTATTGTGCACATAGAACAGAAGGCATCTTACACCTTTGGTGTTCCCTTATTCCACAGTCTCCCAACTGATTATATTACTTGTGTGGTACTTCAGTAACATTTAGCCACACCATGTACTATATAATTTTATCTTACACTCTTTTGTTTGAAGTTGTTCTTTTTTAGTAAGTCTTTAAAAATACTTTATCTATTTCTATTTTATGTGTATGAGATTTTTTTTTCTGCGTGTGTGCAAGTGCACCATATACATGTAGTATCTGTGGAGGCCAGAAGAGGGTATCAGATCCCCTGGAACTGGAATTACAGATAGTTGTTAGCCATCATATGGGTGCTTGGGAACTGACATTGGGACAACTGCAAGAGCTGCAAGGTCTCTTAACCACTGAGCAATCTCTCCAGCCCCTGGAAATGCTCTTTTTTAGAGAAGAAATGACATGATGTTTCAGGCCTTAAATTTCTAACATTTACCTCATAACTACTGTTTTAAAATTGTCATTAGAAGCATTTCTTATACACTTGGAATTACATCTGAAAATTCCATAGCTCCCGTTTCTCCCCCAGGCTCCTGTTCTGTTTTCTACAGTATAGTTGTAAAACCGAGATATGAACATGGTTTCTATGGGCTCATGGCTTGGTAATAGCCATATAGCATGTTTGTTGGGAATGAAGTAGGAAACCCATTCCTCCAGCTTGTGTAAACACAGGGGAAAAGAGAGCCGGTATTGGTGGAATAGTTTTTTCCTAACCAACTATAAACCAAAGACACATGAGTTTTGTTGCCATATCCTATTCTTTACCATTGTATGTATGCATATTCTGTGGTGCCTCAGTTTACATCCCAACAATCTCCATTTCTCCTTTCAAAGATTCTAGGCAGTACACATAGGAGTTTTCTTTCCCAAAGATACTATATAGTATCTCTGAGCACTTAGAACACTAACTTTATAATGTTCTTGGTTTAGTAGCTTTATAGGAAGTAGCCTGTTATTCCAAGAAATGTTAAAATTCTTTAACCATTTTTCTCCAAAGCCTTTTTTAAAGATTGTTTATTGAAGTTTTGTCCCTTTTATACATTTCTTAATCAAATTTATATGCCTTCCCTCCCCCTCCTGCCAGAGTTCATGCATTCTGCCATACATGTTTTGCATCTTTTTTCTCAGTCTTTTTGTTTTGTTTTGTTTTAATTGCTTCAATGTAGAAGTTTACTGTTTGGGGCAGAAGTTTACTGTTTCAGTCAGTTCTTTGACCCAGTCTTTTTTGTTGTTGTTCTTTCCAATTTGTATCACTTCAAAATACACAAATGTACATGCCAAACATATACCAAAATTATGACATGCGAAATTAAACTATAGGTTAATCCCAAAACATGTTTAGAGATTTACATTTTCACAGTAGAGTTCTTTGCAGGTAAAGAAAAAATACTACTTTACATTCCTGCGTTACATAGCATGCTGATAAGTAACATCAAGTATTATATTTAGGGGGAAAAAAAGAAAAAAAGAGTCAGTTTGCCTTACAAAGAGCCACAGGAAACCTTTGACCATCACTTCTTAGCGTGACTTTGCTTAGCAAGACAGAAGAGGTCAGTAAAAATAAAGGCAAAGTCTGGGATTCTAATACCTTTAGCAGCACTGCATTTTCCACCCATGCCAGTCAATGTCCCAGGCTCCAATTTTACTTTTGAATTTCATGAAAGAGTCTCAAAAGTTTAGATACAGCCTTAATATCATCATATGTCCAAGCTCCCTTACTTTTCTCAACTACTTGACATCCCCAGTAAGAATATTCCATCCAATATCTAAGGGAAGTGTTTGGTAGTTCCCTTTTCAGAATATGTGTTAAGCACCCCTCTCTTTATGCAGTTGAACAAACTTGTAATTTGCCTCTCAATCCATCTTTCAGTAAGAACTGCAGCTACCAAATTCTTACAGAAACAAGTAGTTGCTGAAGTCCACTAGGATGTTTTGTCCTTCTGTTTTAAAGACCAAGCCATATCTTTATTTTTCTTTCTTTATTTTTTTTATTTTTAATTTTTATTGAGTGCATTTCATACAATTCATAATCAGATTTAGACTCATTCCCCCATCTGTGCCCACCCTGTACACCTCCCAGCACCCCCATCAGAACTCATGGATTCTGTTATACATGTTAAGTCCTGTCTTGCGTATTTTTCTCAGTCTTTTATTATAGCCTCTTCAATGCACAAGTTTATTGTTTTGGTCAGTTCTTTGAATATGTTTTCTCTCTCTTTTTTTGTTCCCTTTAATTTTATATTATTCCAAAATATGCATATATACACTCTACACATAAATCAAAAGATTCACATTTAACAGTAAAGTTGCATGCAGGTAAAAAGAAGTATAACTTTACATTCTTTTTTTTTAGAATATGAATACATATCTTCCATCCATATATGGTAATTACAATGTGTGAATACCAGTGGTAGGACAATTCTAGAGCCCATTAAGAGATTCACATTATAATAGGCACAGTTGCTTTCAGATACAATGAAATATAATAATAAAGTTCCTCAGTTTGCCTGTTGCCCTATCCAGGGGACTCAGTGGAGTATTGACGTCCCCCACTATTAGCATGCTGGGATTAATCTGTGTTTTGAGGTCCTGAAGAATTGTGTTTAAAGTTCAGTGCACCAGAGTTTGGTGCAATAACATTTAAGATTGTGAAATCTTCCTGATTAATTGTTCCATTGATAAGGATATAATGACCCTCTCTGTCTTTTCTGATTAATTTTACTCAGATCTATTTTGTCTGATATTAGAATAGCCACTCCTGCTTGCTTTTTGGTACCATTTGCTTGGAATATTTTTTTCCATCCTTTCACTCTAAGGTGGTGTCTGTCCTTGAGGTTGAGATGGGTTTCTTGTAGGAAGCATATAGATGGATTCTGTTTCCTAATCTGTTCTCCCAGTCTATGCCTTTTGATTGGGTAGTTTAGACCATTAATAATTAAGGTTATTATTGAGAGATGTGTGTTCTTTCCTTTCAACTTATTTTTCCTTTACATTCTTGGTCTAGGTATTTATTTACTCTGTTATGTTTTTGGTAATTTTTCTCTTGGGTTGAGTAAGGCTAGTTCCTCCTTTCCTCTGTTCTTTGAATTGCTTTTTGTATTTTGTGAAGTATTGGGATTTTTTTGTCATGTGTTCTTTCATTTTGGTTATGTCATGAAAGATTTTTCTTTCTCCTTCAACTATGATTAACATTTTTGCTGGGTATAGTAATCTGGGTTGGCATCTAAAGTTATTTAGCACTGGGAATACTTCGTCTATGTTCTTCTGGCTTTCATAGTTTACACTGAGAAATCAGCTGTGATTCTGATGGGTTTCCCCTTATTTGTAACTTCTTGTTTTTCTCTTGTGGCTTTCAGTATTTTGTCCTTGTTTTGAGCATCTAGTGTTTTAACTATGATATGATGTGGGGAATTTCTTTTCTGGTCTTATCTATTTGGTGTTCTATGTGCTTCTTGTGTTTGTATGGGTTTGACTTTTTTCAGTTTGAAGAAATCTATTATTTTGTTGAAGACCTGATCAATACCGTTCTCTTGGGATTCTTCTCCCTCTTCTATTGCTATGATGTGGAGGTTTGGTCTTTTGATAGTGTCCCACATTTCCGGGTTGTTCCACTCTTGTGTTTTTTTAAATTTTTCATAATTATTTTTTTTTTTGGCCTTTTTTTTTTTTTTTTTTGAGACAGGGTCTCCCTTTAGTCCGCAGCTGGCCTGGAGCTCGCTCTGAACCAGGCTAGACTTGAATCACAGAGATCTGCCATCCTCTGCCTAATTTTTATAGTCTTTACTTGAGGTTTCTAGATGTGCTATGTTATCCTGTAGGTCTGATATTCTTTTTTCGGCTTCTCCATTCTGCTTCTGAGGCTTTTTCCCACCTTTCCTGCTGATTGGATGAATGTTCAGTTTCCTTTTTCATTTCATCCTGTGAGTTTCTGTATTTCCACTTCCTTTTGGAGTTTTTCATTTTCTTCTTGTACTCTTGCTTTGCTGGTCATTTTCTTTTTTCTTTTTTTTTTTTATTTTCACTTCCTTCCTGGGATTTTTTGCCATTCTCTCTCTCTCTCTAGTTCTTTTTGGAGTTGTATTCCTCCTTCCTCTAGTTCTTTTTGGAGTTTGTATTTTCTCTTCATCTAGTTCTTTTCAGAATTGTCAATCTCTCTTTAGTTCTTTCCACATATTTTATCATTCTTTCCCTTCTAGTTCCTTCATGAGTTTTTTCATTCTCTCCCTTTAGTTCTCTGATTTGTTCTTTATAGTCTTTGAATATGTCAGGTCAGTTTCTTGATTCTTTGATTTCTTCCAGGGAGATCTCATTATGGGGAATCTTCTACAGGTTGGTTGAGTTCGGTGGGGATTTATTATGACGTTTACCATAGTTGTTGTTTCCTTGTGTCTTTGGCATGTGAATAGTAATTGTTTTTTTTTTTTTTTTTTTTTTTTTTTGTCGTTCCACCCCACTTTGTTTGTTTGGCTTCTGTTGCTAATCTCAAATGTTAATATGGAGGACTGGTTGGTCACTCAGTTTGCTTCCTGCTGGTTTCTTCCTCAGTTTTGGCTGTGCTGCCTTGAATCACTGACACTGCTGGATCCTCCCAACAACAGTAAACCACAGCACCAGCAGTTTATACTTTCCACCACAGTACCAGTAGCTTTAGTGGAGTGGGGGTGGGTGGGTGTTACATCTTTGACCCACCTGGGTGGTGAGTATATGCACTGCTGGCTGTCCTATCCACACACACAGTTCCTCTCTAAGGTTCTAGCAGTGGGTGGCAGATGCCCAGGGTACCCCCCCCCAGGGTCATGAGACTTATTTTTCTTTTTTAAATTGATTTAGAAAAAGAATGTATGTAATGTTTTGATGTACATACAGTGTGAAATGATTATATAATTAAAAAGTTAATTAACATAGCAATGATCTTATACACTTGGCATTTTTATAGTAACATCATTTAAATCAATTTTCAAGAAATTATTAAGTTACCTTGTTGTTGAAAGTCAGTTTTGAAAGTTCATTCCTAGTTTATTACTGAAAGTTTGTAGTTGGCCAATTTTTATGTAAACTAAGAGCCAAAACAGAGACCTCAAAGTTGATGGTACTTTATCCATTAAGCTATAAATTCATTCTTTCTGCATTCTCTTGCTGTGGAAATTTTTGTTATTAGTAATTTCGGTTACTGTATTTATTACTTGACTAGCTTTAGGTTTACTTTACTCTTATAACCAAATATTTAAGATAAAATTTTTATCATTACCTTGAGGCCTCTTTTTGTTCTTTCTTTAACCTTTTGTGAAATATTATTATAAGCTTCCTCTTAAGCTTAAACTTAAACAGTTTTACCTATATTCCATAAATCTTGATAAAATTTAATTTTAGTTTAGTTAAACTTTTTCTTAATTTTCCATGGACATGAAAGATCTTTAGATTATTTAGAAGCATATTGCTTAATTCCTAAGTATTTATATTGTGAAGTTATTTCTAATTTTGTTTTAACTTCATTGTTGTCAGAGAAGTTGGCTTGCATGATTTCAGTTCTTTTAGATGCATTCATATTGTTTTATGGTCCTGGACATGGTTTGGCCTGATAAACTTTCCTTGCTGAGTATATTGTTCTGTAAATTCTTTTACTTCCTTGGTTGATGATTTACTCTTTGCTTCTCTATCTTTGATAATTTGCACCCTACTGTAGATCACAGAGAGGGATGTGTGGAGATTTGTATAATTTATAAAATTTTCTGGTTTTCCTTTCAGTTTTGTCAGTTTCCCATATTTTGAAGTATCTGTGGCTGAAGTGCTCATTAGGAATATGCCTTTTATTGAATTTTTGTGTGTTTCATCCAGAATTTTTCAATCAGTCTTAATCACCTTTATACCTGCTTCTCCACTGGCACCCTCCCACAGCACCCCCTGGAGTTCATACATTACGTCATTTGTCTCAGGTCCTGTTGTACCAAATTACTCTCCTATCCATTCTTCAGCCTTTGAGCTCTAGTCAGCCTTTCTGGAGTCCCTCTCTTAAAGAAGGCCAGTTCTTCCTCATCCATCCATAATCAGCTGCCAATATTTCTTCAGCTAAGATTGTGTTCTGCTACCTATTTCTGCAGTCTGTTCTGGTTTTGTTTGTCACATTGAGCTTTCATGCATCTTGTGTATGAAAGCTCAACCAATGCTGTAGTTTCATATGAACAACTTATAAGATTCATTTCCATATGGTCTTGTACCACCTCTCTGGTTCTTACAATTTTTCTGCCCCTTCTTCCCCAATTTTCCCTGAGCCCTGGATGAGTGAAGCTGAATATAGCCCACCTGTCCATAGACCCGCACTCTGTAGACTCCTATTTGCCATGGTTTGGCCATTCATGCCCTTTTGAGGTCCTGGTTTCCTGTTGCATGGAGGAGCTCCCTTAATGAGAGTTAAGAGGTTAATGTCCTCTTGGTTCCTTGTTCTATGTTGTCTGAGCCTTAGGTGTAGACATTACATTGTAGATATGTTGCTTAGGCATGAGCCATTCATGGAGCATTTCTGTTTTTATCCAATTGTGGTATAGTGTACTATTTATTTTTAGATTTTTTTTACATTTTTTATTTTTTTATACAAGATTACATTACAAATCAAATCTAGACCCATGTTCCCCTCCCTACCCTCATCCCAGCAGAGCTCATGCATTCTGCCAAACATGTTTTTCATCTTTTTCTCAATCTCTCTCAAAATTCTTGATGCAGAAGTTGACTTTCAAGCAGAAGTTCTCCTTGTCAGTCAGTTCTCTAACAGTCTTTTCTTCTGTTGTTGTTGTTCTTGTTCTTCTTCTTCTTCCTCCTCCTCCTCCTCCTCCTCCTCCTCCTCCTCCTCCTCCTCCTTTCCAATATGCATCACTCCAAAATACTTGGACAGTAGCTCAAGGAGCCCTGTACAGGAAATACTTACAACTAGGTAATTGGCGCTAGCAACCACAGACGAGGGATACCATTCTTCTTTTGTTTTTCTGGGACTGTGTTACTTCACTTAACATAATATCTTCTAATTCCATCCATTTACCTGCAAAGTTCATGATGTCCTCTTTCTTTACTGCTGCATAGAATTCCATTGTGTATATGTACCACATTTTGTCTATCCACTTGTCAGTTGAGGGGCACTTGGGTTGGTTCCAGCTCTTTGCTATTGTGAAGAGAGCTGCAGTAAACATGGCTGTGCATGTATCTCTGCAGGGTAAGATGAGTCTTTTGGGTATATACCCAGCAGTGGTATGACTGGGTCAGGTGGTAAGCTCATTTTAAGTCTTCCAAGGGTTCTCCACACTGCTTTCTATAGTGGCTATGGAGTTTACATTCCCAGCAAAAGTGGATGAGTGTTCCCCTTTCCCCATAACCTCTCCAGCACTTGGTATTGTTTTCTTCATCCTAGCCAGTCTTATGGGAGTGAGATATTATCTTAAAGTGGTTTTAATCTGCATTTCCCTATTTTCCATCTGGTGTAAAAGAAGCTTTTTTTTTTTTTTGAGTAGTGTCTAACTAGACTTAAAGCCCACTCGGTGGGAAGAAACTCATGTGTGGTACTGTAAACATAGCCATGTACACAAAACTGGAGATGTCATAGATCTTAGAGAAATTCCCAATGTTGACACATCCCTAGGGTAAGGGTAACATCTTTTTAAGTACAAAAAAAATATACCTTTTTGATGAAGTAACACTTTCATCATTATGCGACTCCTTCCCTCTTTAATCCATAACAGCTCCTTGCTCTGTACTTCTTTGTATATCACTATAGATGTTCTTATCTTCTTAGCTTGCATCTTGTATCAGTTTCCATCCTCTGATTTAAAAAATATTTATATAGCTGAATTTAGTTGAATCAGCATATATTCCCTAATTTTAATATTTTCTTATAATCTCTACCCTTTAATTGGTATAATCAATTTGCATTATATGTAATCATTACTATCCTATTTTTTTTGTCTTTTTGAGACAGAGTGTCCCTTTAGTCCCAGCTGGCCTGCAGCTCACTATGTAGACCAGGCTGCTCTGAACTCACAGAGATCCACCTACCTCTGCCTCCCAAGTGCTAGGATTAAAGGTGTGTGCTACCATGCCCGGCGCATACTATCCTAAAATTTATAGTACCATTTTTTATTTCTTTTTCCACATTTTTTCTTCTTTTTGGTTACAGGGACTTGTTTTTGTTATTCCATCCCTTTTTTCTTCTGGTATTTTTGATTATTGAGAATTGTTGCCTAATGGTTACAAAGGAATTAATATATAGAACACATGCTTGAAAGTTTACTAAAAATCAGCTTGGGACTTGACAGGCAGTGAGCTTCTCTCTTCTCCCCTCTGCATCCTTTGCTCTGCCCCTTCCTCTCCCCAGTGGCTCCTGCCTTCACAACAGCATATTCACTTAATCATGAAACCAGGCCCCAAACCCATGTCTTGGCCTCGTTGTTGTTGTTGTTGTTGTTGTTGTTATTGTTGTTGTTTTGGAGACAGGGTCCCCCTGTAGCCCCAGGTGTCCTGGAACTTGCTGTGTAGAACAGGCTGTCCTTGAACTCATAGAAATCCACCTGCCTCGGCCTCCTGAGTGCTGGGATTAAAGGCATGAGCCACCACACCACACATGGCTACTTTTCTTAATCTAAGCATGGTTTTTCTGCATTTCACCATTTCAGTAGCTGTCTTACTTCTTCAAATAATTTAGGAATGTTGTTTTTGTATTGGACATTTCTTCTTGCCTTTTCAATGGCTTACAGTGGTATGTTTCATCTGAACCACTTGCTTTTTGTTTTATACTGTGAGAAACTCTCAAAAATAAATATATTAACACTTCTGTCTTACAGACTATAATATTCTTTGATGAATAACATTGATAATATATTGTAGAGGGTTGTAGAATTAAACCATAAGTGCTACTCAATGGAAAACATTTAAATTTTTTTATTAGAAATCAACTTTATGGATATGTAATTTATATCTAAAATTTTACACAGCAGAGTTGTGAGCTACCTCAGTTGACAAAGTACCTGCTTCATAAGCCTAAGGACCCAAGTTCAAATGTCCAGTACCCACAGAACAAGTGGAAATCTTTGCTTATTTATGTTTTGTAAAGATTTCCTTCCCTGTTTTCTTTTAATCTTTATAGAAACTGTCCTCCAGTATGAACAAAGTCCTAAGCTCTGAACGGCATGTTGAGCTTCTCTGCTGCCCTTCCTCATCCTCGTCTCCTTTTTCTCAGTTATCTTCTTAACTTTTCTACTCCCAACTTTTTTCTTGCTTCTTTTCTTTTTTCTTCTTCCTTTTAAAGTAACCTATTCATTTCTCTAACATCACAATTTGTGTGATTTAATAGCTCTGTGTTTTTACATGCTAATGTGCTCTCGGTGTAGTAGTCAGTTCCTGAACTCAAAGGAAATGCTTTTCTACAATACAATATTTGCATCACCAGTATTGTACATCCTATTGCTATTGTAATTGATGTTTGTTGCTTTATTATGCCACAGAAAATATTGCCAAAAGATAGGGGCCTAGGTACATTGTCATAGAAAGCTGTAATTCATACTGTTTGTGTATATAAAAACTAGCTCTTAGTAATATGGTTCGTGTAAAAATAGTTTTTTAAAATATTTTTATTTATTTATTTATTCATTTATTATTTTTATTGATGCTTTGTGTATTTCATACATCATTTTCCAATTCAGTTCAGGCCTATTTCCCTTTCCCTTCCCCCCCATCCCACTCCACCCCATCCCAGATCATGCATTCTGACATAACTGTCCTGCATCTTTCAGTTTTTTTCTTTTCATTTTTTAGCAATAAGTAATAATTTATGAGTACAGGCATTCCTCATGTAAAACCAATTTGCAGGCTGTTGTGCCCAAACCCCCACAGCCCCACCATCCATCGGGGGGGGTGGGCTTGTATGTTCTATCAAGTTGATCAAATGAGTGTCCAGACTATATTGCTGTAGTTTCACCATTCACCCCAATCGCAGCCCTTACATTCTACCATGCCCCCTCTTCCGCAGATTGTTCCCTAGGCTTAGAAAAGGGGCACAGGTGGATGCGAAGCAAAACAGTCTATAGTTTTAAGAAAAAGTAAGAATTGAACATTTTGAGCTGGGCGTGGTGGTGCACACCTTTAATCCTAGCACTTGGGAGGCAGAGGCAGGCAGATCTTTGTGAGTTCAAGGCCAGCCTGGTCTACATAGCAAGTTCCAGGACAGCTGGAGCTATGGGGAGACACCGGGTCTCAAAAAAGACCAAAAAAAAAAAAAAAAAAAAAAAAAAAGAATTGAACATTTTGGATTGTAAGTTGAAGCTCTGTAATTTAGTATGCCAAAACTTTTTTTTTTTAATGACAATAGTATGCCAGGCTCCATAGAGGTTGGGGTGAAAAGTATACCTACTGTTTTACTTACAGGTATACTGTCATTTTTGAGGTAGGCTACAGTGTAGATTTTAATATCCTATTGAGTATTAACCATTCTCACATCAGTTTTCTAGCATCTTGAAGTCACAGCTTCTTAGTTGAATATTACCTTAGGTTTATTTTCTGTTATTTCCTCAACGTAATTTTATAGGAAATGTTTTTTCCCTTGGTCAAAACAACTCTTCTATTTCTTTCTTTTTGCTGTAGGATAAGAAATGGATTCTCAATCATGAAGATGTCACATTGGCAGAATTACTGGGCAAGGTATGTAATCAGCTGAGCTAAATAACTAAAGCCTTTGTGTCTATCAGGAGCAATTCACATTGCTGTTCAAAGCTTTTTCTGTATTCCAGTACACAGCAAGGCATGTACACATTAATTCAGAAGAACACAGTATCACATCTCTTAAAAATCCCATGATGAGCTGGATGTGGTGGCTCATGCCTTTAATCCTAGCACTTGGGAGGCAGAGGCAGGCGGATCTCTGTGAATTCAAGGTCAGCCTGGTCTCTACATAGTGAGTTCCAGGCCAGCTGGGGCTACAGGGAGACCCTGTCTCAAAAAGACCAAAAAAAAAAAATCCTATGATATTCACTGACGTGTTCACTGATACTCTTAGAAAGGCATGTCTTTTAAAAATAGTGTATATTTGTGCCAGGCGTAATGCAGCACAACTTTAATCCCAGTGCTTGGGAGCCAGAGACAGGCGGATCTCTGTGAGTTGAAGATCAGCCTCGTCTACAAACTGAGTTCCAATCCCAGCATCCCAGCTGGGATTGCAGGGAGACCCTGTCGAATAAAGGCAAAAAAAAAAAAAAAAAGTAGTGTATATTTATATATTTTACACTCAGTGGGCTAAAGCCATAATGATTTTATTATGGTATTATAAAACCAAAATTATTAAATACAGACTTAAAAAGAAGCTGTAAAATAGTGAAAGTTTAAATAGACAGTTGTCTTTGTTTCCAGTTACATATGGTTGTTTGGAAAAAGTGAAGTATTGCTCCTTGTGATTATCGGAATGCTCATGAAATTATAGTTTATAACACCATATTTTGCTAAAAAATAATGTAGTCAAAGGGCTAAGGAGATGGTGTAGGGGATAAAGGACTTTCATCAAGCCTGGCCACCTGAACTCAATCTCCTATATGATAGAAGAAGAGAACAGATTCCTACAAATTGTCCTCTGGCCACTACACATCTGCCCCAGAGAATACACACCCCTACAAATACACACTAAATAAACAAATGTAAAAAGAAAATGATATGGACAAGGTATGCTTTATCTTAAATGCTTGTTTTGTAACTACCTTAATTAGTGGTCAGAGAGAACTGTCCAGCAGCTCCTTAGAGTAAATTTAGAACCTCCTTTCAAGTCATAGCATATTATACATTATTTCTAACAATAACAACAGATATTTGATAATCAGTCAAATAGATTACTTCTAAATTATTCTTAAATTTTCATTTGGATTCTGGAGAAAAAAAATGTTGGTTTGTCAGTACAATTAGGTATGTTTCTATACAAAGTTTAAATTGAATTTAGCTTCATGATTTTTCTGTGAAAACAATGTACAATTCAGTTACTATGGGAAAGTTTTAATACATAACTTATAAGTGATCAGTGATAGATTCAATTAAGGTCCTGCCTTTTAACTAAAGTTATAAAGTATGATTCTTTTTATTCAGATGTAAACTTGGTGACTTGACCATCTTTCCCAGTTTTCTGAAAACCTGTAATTTATGTTATGACATAGGTCTTTGTGGAGGTCATCTTCACAGAACTCTTAGCACTTACTGTCAGCACATAGGTCTTTGTGGAGGTCATCTTCACAGGACTCTTAGCACTTACTGTTTTAAATTACTTTTCCAAGCAGTAGCAAAAATTACTATTGGAAAACAGATTTTACTTGCTAATACACTTTTTATTAAGTTAATTCTAAAGAGTCTTAAGCTAAAGGGAAAGACTATATTTATTCATTCTTAGATGGTCTCATAAATCTTAAGGAAACAATCCATAAGAATATTATTTAGTATTGCTATGGTAAGCCAATAGCAATGATTTGGTCTTAAGTTATTACAAAGAAACTAATTTCCATGAAAATACAATTAAATAATTTCAAAACTTAATCACTTATTGAAATGCAGACAATAAATTACCAAGGACACATTTTTTCAGTACTAAGCAAAAATATTTTTAATTAAAGAAAGAAATTTTGCTGCACTGTAGAGTATGACTTACCAGCAAGAATTTGCTTCTTACAAAGACTATTTCCAAGAATAATTACTTTTTCAATGACTAAGCATGAAAGTCTCAGTAAATTTAACCATTATAAAGAAAATACTTTATAAGAGATGTTGTTTAACTTAACTTTATCTGATATTTTTAAGTGCAGGAACATAATTTATCATTAAATATTTTACTACCCTGGATATTTATAATATACTGAGAATTTAATTGTTCATGGCAATGCGTGAGTAATTAAAAGAGAGGTAAACTTTAGAATTTAGGACTAATTATTAATGACAGAAACTAACCTCTTTATTGAGTACTGCAGACATAGGTTGCATTTGCTATGTAACTGACATTCAGTATGTACTGCGTTCAGCAGCCATCCAGTAGTTACTGTATGCCTCTGATAAACCAGGTGCTCTCTTAGGTGTTCTCCAGACTCAGTGAACAAGAAGACAAAAATATAGGGCTTCTGCTTGACTAGCAAGGAAAAGACAGGTAAACAAGAAGCATTTAAAATGGGTATACTTTTATAATGTTAGAGGACACTATTTCTGTGAAAAGTATAAAGGGTTTGGGAGTGCTGTTATTGAAAGTTGGAATTCTTACAAAAAAATCAGGCAAACCTTATCAAGATAGTTATGTTTTGAATAAAGACTTGAAGGAAATAACCTGCTTAGCCATGTAGACAGCTGACAGTAAGAATTCTAGGCAGGGTGAATAACCATGCCAAACTCACCTGCTGAGTGAGGGATCCAGTTCAGCTGTAACTGAGCAGGCACAGATCTTCATTGGCCATTGTAATGCCTTTGGCTTTTATTAGAATGAAATGGGAAGCTGGTGGGTGATATTTTTTCCAGTGGAGAAGCACGATTATACTTTTGAAAAGGTCTCTGAGTTAAAAAAAAGCCTGCTGACTTGGAAGATTAGAAGAGAATTGCACTTACCTCACTGAAAACAATGATATAAAAACAGGGTTTTGGCAGGGAGGTGGTGAATTTTCAATACATTTTTGAAGTTGAACTAATTGAATATCTTGGTGTGTGCTGTAGGGATTGAGAGAAGAGGAAAGTTAGCTGTAAGTGTAGCAGGTTTCTGGAACAAAATCAGAAGATTTTATACATTGGATTTGTATCTGTTTAGATTTCTGCAGGATAATATAATGATGGAAGACAGTTGAATAACATGTGTTGAGATTAATAGAGATATCTATTACAGAATATAAATAGGGTGATTCTTATACAGAAGTGGTTTTAAAGAGCATGAGAATAGATAGGTCCAATGAGGAATGGGTCTAGATAAAGAAGGAAGGTAAGGACTGATCCCTGGCAAGCTAGTACCAGTGGGCTAGGGGAAAGAAAAGCAGTCCTCCAAGGAGTTTGAGGGAACACAACCAATGAGGAATGGGAACCCATTTGCTGTTATAATGCCTCCAAAGCCAAGAGGAGAAGATATTCCAAGGAGAAAAGAGTGATGAGGGGTCAAGGGCTTGATGAGACATATGTGAAGCAGCAGCTGAGATTTAGCCACTGGATTTGGCAGTAATGTCACTGGTAATAAGGTGAGCAATTTTGTCAAAATGCTTTTAGTGTAAAGAGCTTGTTGGAATGGATTGCAGAGAACATAAGGATATAGCTGAAGTTTTCCCTCAAAGGAAGCAGAGATGTAAGGTAGTTGCATCAAAATTAATATTTTATGTTGTTTAACTTGAGAGAAACAATAGTGTACTGGTTTATAGTAGACAGTAGTATAGGTGAAGATTTTAGGATTTAACAAGAGTTCTGAATTGCTACATCAGAGTGAGAAAGGATGAGATAGTTTACAGTAAAGACTTTAATAGAAACACCAACTCTCATTTTTAATGCAGGGAATAAGATGGATAGTAACAGAAATATGTAGGGAATCCAGAGATTGTTTAGATTATTTCTGTTGTTATTTTTTCTTTTCCCCAGAGAAGTAGGAAGCAACATCACCAGCCAAGAATGACAGGGGAAGACTTGAAAAGAGAGGAGCAGGCCAAGCAGTCATCCAGAAGACTGGGCATGCAAATGATCTAGAAAATGTCATCCTGGGCCACATTAAGGGATGCTTAAGAGTTTTTTATGAATTTAGGGTTGAATCAGTTATCAGGGTTATTGGTTTTTCTCTAGTCATGTTTGAGTATGCTGTAGTTTGGGTTTAATCAGGGCTATGGATCTGCCAAGGGAGTTCTAGAGATTAAGGAAGTGAAGATGTTCAGAATATATAGTAAGGTGGCTGAAGTTATTGACATTGAACTTTTTAAAAATTATTTTTATGCATATGAGTGAATTCCCTGCATGCATGTAAATGCACCTATGACATACAATGCCTGGAGAGGTCCAAAGAGGTCATCAGATCCCCTGGAACTTGAGCTAAAGATGGTTGTTAGCTACCTTATGGCACTGGGAATCAAACCCAGATCCTCTGTAAGAACAGCCCATGCTCCTAACTGCTGAGCCATCTCTCCAGCCTCAACCATGAACTTTAAGGTCAAAAGGAGGAAAGGA
The DNA here is from genome assembly GCA_009823505.1 of Rhizomys pruinosus. NCBI lineage: Eukaryota > Metazoa > Chordata > Mammalia > Rodentia > Spalacidae > Rhizomys > Rhizomys pruinosus. Next base: position 328,975 of record VZQC01002461.1, read on the forward strand.
TATTAAGGATATTCTTCTTGTAGAGTTAAAAATTGTTGGAGATGCATACCAGAGGAAATTAGATAAACAAAAGTCAGACAGAAGATAAGCTGAATGAGATGCTACCAAAGAGTTCTGTTATTGGCAATAGCAGTATTAAGTTATGACACTAGAAAATGCATGGATTGTAAGAACATTGGAGGAGAAATGTCTAAAAAACAAGATTGAAGTGATCAAAACACTTTTGGTGTCTAATGAAGTAATCAAGAATTGCTACAGGTGTAACCCTGGGTAAAGTGACATGTGAGTTCAAATTGTCAGTGAGCCAAGGAAAATATTTTCTGTGGATGACAACCATATAAGATACAGTGGGAAATAGTTGAATGACAGTCTCAAAGGTAGGATCATTTATGAACATAGAATGGGGATGCTTTAAAGACAGTAATAAGAACCTAAGGAAAGAAAATAAAACACTCTGTGCTCAGGTGCTAGCCTTATTGATCTTTTCTGTAGTATCAATTTCTTTTTTATGAGCACTCTAAATAAGATGTTTAGATCAGAATAGATGCTAGCATACTATTCAGGGTGTTCATGCATTTGATAAACATTAGTTCACCATTGGTGATATTGACACTTGACACTGCTTTGTCTTTGGTATCTTTCAGCATTGACAGCCTATGATAGTGGCTGTTGACAGACTATCATCTGCCTGGGTTTTGTCTTTTTCCCCCTGTTCTTCACTTTTCTCCAGCAGACTTGGTTACAAGGATCAATACCAGCAGTTCGCTCCCTGATTTTTTTACTTTCCTTTATCTTTAAACATAATGCTGTTTTCATTTAATAAAATATAGTGCCTAAGGGATAAAGTGGAGTAGGTGGATGGAAATTTACATTCTTGTGACAGTATCAATTTAGTCATCTCTTGTTGTGTAAGCCAGGAGGTAGTATAACTGAAACTTTCCCTAGCAAAGATTAACCTGATAATACTCTGCTGGATGGAGAAGTGATTTCCAATATTTATATCAAATCCCCCAATTGAAAGAAAAGCTGAGCAATGTTATTGTTATATTTCTTTCTGTGTGAAAGCAACTGTGATGTTATAATGTGAATATCTTAAGAAAATAGTCTAAAAAAATTTAATTTTGGAATAAACAACACAGTAATGTGATTAACTCAAAATACTTCATTTCTTGCATTCCTCATTTTTACCAAAGATTCATGTGCTATCATGCATACCCAAAAATGATTATATTTTTTATTTTCAGGGGAATTTTGGTGAAGTATATAAAGGCACACTAAAGGATAAAACTCCTGTTGCTGTTAAAACCTGTAAAGAAGATCTTCCTCAGGAACTAAAAATAAAATTTTTACAAGAAGCCAAGTGAGTTCTCTAAAATAATATAAAATGTGTTTTATAAGTCATTATTACATTTATCATTAGTTATTGTGATGTATTTAAAGTAATTATGAATTATGTTTCAAAAGCGCCTAAGTTCTTATTCGCTGGAGTAGAAGCAAGCACTCTTAAACCATACTAAATAAGTGTATGGAACAGTTTGCTTTTGAGTTAGTCTGTTGCTCAGTTAAGCAATCAGCTAACAAGCTAAGTATTCTGGAACTTCTTAACAGCACTGTAGCATTTAAAATTTTTTTCACATGTATTTATTTTTGTTTGTATACAGTGTTGTTATTATATTTGTTGTTGTTGTCTTCATTGTTTTATGTATATGAATGTGTTGCCTACATGTTTGTTATGAGTACCCATTGTCATGCAGTGCCTACAGAGGTCAAAACAGGAGGGCATGAGCATCCCCTGGAACTGAAGTTACAGAGTTACAGATGGTTCTTAGCTGCCATGTGGGTGCTGGGAATAGAATTCTAACATATATTTTAGAATATATATAGTACAATCTAATATATATAATATATATTACCCTTTTTGGATATCATATCTTTCCTTAGTTCTCTTTTTCCTGTTGCCAGGTTATTTTTTTCCTGAGAATCTACATTTCTTTTTCAGTTTATTTATTCAAAATCTTGTATACCATTTCTTTTCTTATATAGGTAACTAAAAAAAAAAAAAAGAATGTTCCCTTTTGCCTACTCCTATATTACAGATATTTAATACTATTGGGTTATTGGTAAACCAAGTGTGTCAACAAATGTAATTTTGACACAGTAATGTGACTAGACATATGAGTGGGCAGAAAATGAATGCTGGGTGGGTGGATAGCTGGAGGCTGAGAAAGACAAGAACAGAGCTGGCAGGGAGAGAGCTAAGCCCACGGCCTGCATCTGCATGTATCATCTAAGTTATCACTGGGAATAGGTTAAAGCTAATATCAAGTATTTAAATTAAGTACCATCTGAAGAATAAACTGTAACTTTTCTTATATACTATTGGAAGTTCAGCTGATAAAAGGCTTTCTATTATAATTGAAATTCATAGCTTATTGTTTACAGTTATCATTGGTATTAGGGTGAAAGGCTATGTCTAACATAATTTTCAAAGAAATGATTTTTTCTTTTTTTTAACTTGTGATTGTTTTATTGCAAAGTAAAGAGCTTAATATCTTTTAAGTGAAATTATGCAGTTTGATATTAAAAACAAATTTATTTATTCCAACTTCTGAGTACTCTTTCATAGACTTATATACTTATGTAGTTATATACTTTTATAGTGAGTATTATCTGAGATGCCAGCTATTTATGCAATTTCTTCACTACTATCTTCCAATTTTGAAAAATGACATTTGTTTTAAAGTCAAACATTCTGAAACTTAACATTTTAATTTCTAGTATGAATTACAATTTCTAAGTTATTGACTTAATTCTTATCTCTAGCAATTTTTCCAATTTATTTTCACATATAACAACTATGCATTTTAAATTTAAAATGTGTATCTTAGAGCTTTTCCTGCTTATGTTGTACATGTACAAAACATAGCTTTTCTCTATTCTATTTTCCTTTTCATAGGAAGGAATATGGCAGTTTTCTGCAAAGAAATTTATAACTATAGGATAAAAAATCTAAAATTTGATATCACAACAGAAAGGTCTCTGGAGCATTCTATCTTTGGGGCCATTCTTGGAGTCCTGTTAATGATCGTTTCTTACTTTATAACCTCTAGTGAAATTTTACTTTCATCTGACCTAACTCCACACTGATTTTATTGTAAATCTGTGTTGGCAATCTTTTACTCAGTTTCTTTCAACTTTTTGCCTTGTTTTTCAGAATTCTTGTTTCTGCCTTCTAAAATTGATTATGTAGTAAATTTTACCAGTATGGGATGATTTGAGGTTGGGTAGTGTCTAGAACTAGATATGGTGAAGGGAGTTCCACATGTTATTCCTGATTGCATGATTATTATCCTGTCAGAGTGGGTGCCAATTTTAAAATAAACATTTTTAAAATATGTTGCCTATATTTTCAATACCTATTTATATGCATCCCATTTAGCATAATTTTGGACCATACTGATATTTTTATTGAATTATGGTTAAAGCATATGCTACTTGCACACATGATTCATTATCATAAATTAAGTTTTGTAATTATTCAACTGATAAATGTGTATGTATTTTTCTTTCATCCAGAATTCTCAAGCAATATGATCACCCCAATATTGTCAAACTTATAGGCGTGTGCACACAAAGGCAGCCTGTCTACATCATTATGGAACTGGTCCCAGGTAATGCAGTTTGAAAGGTTTGCTTGAAGACATTTTAATGTCATGTTTTATCACTTTTTTATGATTAGTCTCTTTGATTTCTCCTTGGAAACTTTACATGGAGTTTTGCATAACATTTTCCTGATAAAAGAGCTTGTACATATACTCAGTGTTTTTATAGGCAATAACATATTGCTGTTTTCAAGAAAATGTCACCCAATATTTCTTGAGACAGATTTATTAGAATGTAGTTACACATAGACTTCAGTTATATATAATGTTTATGTGTAAAAAGGTGTGCAGAAAAATTCATCATTGGTATACCTTTATGGCACTGCAAGTAACCCATATACATTTAGCCCTTGTGTATCATTATCCAAGCACATTTTTTATCTAGGGGTTCAGTATGGACCAAGCACATTTTTAAGTATCCTCTTTTTTGATTTTATAAAACAGTTGCATTGTGCTTTGGGGTCACATGATGAACTATGTGCTTCTTTCATATGTTGAATAATAAAAGGATGATCTACCTGGGAATTTTCTCTAGAGACTTTCCTGCCTCCAGGTCTCTTAGTTACCAATTTTTCTCATTATCCATGCAAAAATGCAGAGTTGATCTTGATAAGGTTTATAGTGTTTAATAACTAAAAGTTATTTGCTTTAACTTTTCAGTTTCTACCTCTATTAATGATTTTAAAATAATAAGAGAATATGAAAAATATTTGTGATTGTAATTCAAATCCTTAGAGTACACCTAAATTGTAGGCACTATTACATATGGCCTATATAGTGCTTCCACTATTTAGGATTATTGGTCCTATTTAATCACATTACTTTCCTTGCTAATGAAATATCCTAGATATTACCAGATAATTCAGGACACATACATAGATCATTACTGACTCATCCTCATTGAAAGGCATTGTCTGCGTTAGGTACATTGTACTTTGGCCTGATTTGTACTTCTCTGAACTATAGATGAAAAGGCATAGTTTAAAACCTAAGAACAATTTAGCAGCAGATAGTTATAATTAGAATAGGATATATAAACGTACTGACGCTTACATGGGTGTAGATGAAGCCCCTCTTTAGTAAGGAACGCCACCCAGAAACTTAGATTTGGAAGGTGAGCAAAGTTGAAGTAAAGCGGCTCTTGTTACTGGAGACGATAACAAATTCATGACTGTAAAATGTAGATAGCAAATCTACAGACGCAGGCATGTGCTCATCTAAGCACTGGCAAGTAATCTCTGCTCAGAATTTTTTATATGTAATTAAAGATATAAAATTGGGCTGGAGAGATGGCTCAGCAGTTAAAGAGTGCCGACTCCTCTCGCAAAGGACCTAGGTTTGATTCCCAGCACCCACATGGCGTCTAAGAACCATCTTTAAGCCATGTGTGGTGGCACATACCTTTAATCCCAGCACTCAGTAGGCAGAGGCAGGCAGACCTCTGTGAGTTCAAGGCCAGCCTGGTCTACAGGTCTAGTTCCAGGCCAGCTGGGGCTACAGGGAGACCCTGTCGGGAAAAAAAATAAAATAAATAAATAAAATAAAATAAAATAAAATAAAATAAAATAAAATAAAATAAAATAAAATAAAATAAAATAAAGATAGAAAATTAAAAGAGGAAGTTTTCTACTCAGCATTCTAATTGTATTTCAGTTCTAACTTGCTGACAGTTCTCCCTACTAGAGGGGATGCTTAATATGGGACCTTGAATTTTGTTTTTCAGATCCTTTAGAATTATAGGAAAATCATCTAACCTCAATGTTTCAAGACTTAAATTTTTTTTGTAATATAACATGTTATTGTATCATATAGTACAGTCTACCTTCACTTCATAATGACTATATGCTGTTTTCTAAAACTTACAGAGTTTATCCAGTGTACTGTATTTATGCATGCATGCTTTGCTTATTTCCTTTTTATATTTCCTTTTCCTTTTTCGCTGTTTTTTTTTTCAAACAATGCTCAGTCACTTTACCTTTGTTGTATACTTGTTCAGAAATAGGATTAAAAACTTAAAAGGATTGTTAGATTCAACTTGATGTGTTGATTGAATTGATAAGTGTATTGTTATATGAAAAATTTTCAAAGTCTAAGTAAGAACTTAAAGAAACTGATTTATTACTTCACAGTAATGTAGGTTAGAAGTTGAGCCAGGCTCAGCTGAATTCTCTAAAGCCAATGTTAAAATGTTAGGCTGAGTTCTTATCTGGACATCCTAGAGACTAATCTACAGTCAGTCTTATTCATGTATTGGCAGAATCCTCTAGCTTGTGACTGTATACCTGAGCCTCTCATTTTCTGTGGTTTGTCATCCATGTCTCTGGGTTCCTTGCTGTGTGGTCTGTGTCTCTTCATAGCACGGTCATGCCAAATCCTCCAAGGGTTTTGAATTTCTCTGACTTATCAGCTCAGAATGTATATGAAATCATATCTACTTAGTTCCTTATATTAAGATCAATGTTCTGTCATTGTGACTAAACATCTTCATTAAAGTGATATTGGCTCGTGTTCATAAGAGCTAAGGATTAGGGTAAGACATGTTTGAGAAACCATCAACCCCTCCCTACATTAGGAAATTTTGCTAAATTTTCTTAGATTAATTGCAGTGTGGAACCTAAGCTCTATTAATAAACTTTTCATATAAAGCTGCATGAAATCCCATACTTGATAAACAATAAAATGTTATGTTTTTAACCCAGGTATAATTCTGCAATATCATGATAGAATGATTTGGAAAACACCAAGTCATTACGCTACATGCATTTTTCAGATAGTGATACAGTTCATTAAACAGTGTCCATAGACCATGTTCATTAATGTCATGGTCTCATCAGAAAAGTAATGGGACACTCTCAAGTTCATGGTAGCAGATACCTACTCTCTAAAATTTTAATTTTGATTTGAAAGCTTAATTTTGATCATTGGCCTTGAAACTTAGCATTTTTCCTTGAAGAGTCAAGCTTACTTCATTCATTTTTTTTTTTTTAGAAAATAAGTACCACAAGGTATTCATTTCAAGTAACCATTTTTTTTCCTTTCTCTCTTCATGTAACTGATACTTAACAAAGAGTAGCATGTGTAAAGTATATGTGTATTGACATTCACATAATCCTTTGAAAGCCTTGCCTCAGTCAAGACAGTGAACAGCTCTGCCTCTCCCATATTTCCGCATGCCACTTTGTGGCTCCTAACTGATCTTTTTTTAAATTTCTTATTGAATTTTTTTTGTATTTCATTCTATACATCTTGATCGTATTTAGACCCTCTCCCCTATCTGTACCCTCCTATACACCTCACCTAAACAGGTTTCATTCATTCTGTCATATATTGACTCAAGATTGTGTCTTCAAATGTCCCTCAGTAAGAGTTTATCCACTGAGTCTATTTCTCTTTTTTTTATAATTACAAATTCATATTCTAAGATATAATTAGATATTTTTATTTTCAGAATTATAACAGTTCAGTTTATTTATTATACTTCTTTATATTTCTTTGTTGTTGGTGTTGTTGTTCCCTTTAAATATGGTATAGAAATCCCCCCTGTATTGCTCTTTTCACTCAGGGTTGCTTTGGCTATTTGGGGTCCTTTGCTGTGAAGAATGACCTTGGGATTTTAATTGGGATTATGTTGAATCTGTATATTAATTTGGGTAGAATGGACATTTTTACTATATTAATTTTTCCAATCCATGAGCATGGGAGGTCTTTCCATCTTCTGATGTCTTCTTCAATCTCCTTCTTCAGGAGTTTATAATTTTTGTTGTAGAGATCTTTGGTGGTTTTGGTTAGGTTTATTCCTAGGTATTTTATTGTTTTTGAGCTTGTTGTGAGTGGGAAGGTCTCCTTGTATTCCTTCGTCAGTTGCTTGTTGTTGGTGTAAAGAAAAAACTTAAAGTGTCCCATTGGTTTTGTTGTGTTTTACTGTCATTGTTTAGTTCCAGGAATGCTTTTATTTCTTTCTTTATTTCCTCCTTGACCCACTTATTCAAGAGCATGTTGTTTAGTCTCCATGTGTTCATGTAGGTAGCAGGGCTTATCCTGGTGTTGATATTGAGCTTTATTGTACTATGACTGATAGAATGCATGAAATTATTTCAATTTTTTTATATTTGTTGAGTTTTTTTCTGTGTCCAAGTATGTGGTCAATTTTGGAGAATGTTCCATGGGGTGCTGATTAGAAAGTATTTTCTATGGTGCGTGGGTGAGATATTCAGAAGATATCTGTGGGATCCATTTCCTTTATTGTATTGTTCAGTTCAGATGTCTCTCTGTTTATTCTTTGTCCAGTTGATCTGTCGAAAGGACTCAGTGAGGTATTGAAGTCCCCTAGTATGAGTGTGCTGGGGTTAATCTCTGCCTTGAGGTAGAGTTGTGTTTACAAAGGTTAGTGCATATATATTCATGATTGTAAAGTCTTCATGGTTAATTTTCCTTTTGATAAGGATATAATGGCCCTCTTTGTCTCTTCTAATTGCTGCTACTTTGAAGTCTATTTTGTCTGATATTAAAATAGCAACTCCTGCTTTCTTTTTGGTACCATTTGCTTGTAATATTTTTTTCCATCCTTTCACCTTAAGTTGGTGCCTTCTTGAGGGTGAGATGGGTTTCTTGTAGACAGCATGTCAATGGATTCTGTTTCCTAATCCATTCTCCCAGTCTATGCCTTTTGATTGGGGAGTTTAGCTCATTAATATTTAAGGTTATAATTGAGTGGTATGTGTTGCTTCCTTTCACCTTATCATACATTTGCATTTTTTTGTGTAGGTTTCTACTTCTGCATTTCTGTTTATTAAATTTTTCTTTCAAGGTGCCTGGGTGTAGTTGCTCCTCTCCTCTGTCCTTTGAATTGCTTCAAGTATTCTCTGAAGGGTTGGTTTTCCAAACATGTATTCTTTCATCTTGTTTATGTCATGGAAGATTTTTCTCTTTCCTTCAACTAGAATCAACTTTTTTTGCTGGGTATATTAACCTGGGTTGGCCTTTATAGTCCTTTAGCACTGGGAATGCGTTGGTCCATGTTCTTCTTGCTTTCATAGTTTGTGCTGAAAAGTCAGCTGTAATTCTGATAGGTTTTTCTCTTATATGTAACTTGTTGTTTTTCTCTTGTTGCTTTCAGAATTTTGTCTTTATTTTGGGTGTCTAGCATTTTAACTATGATATGGCAGGGGAGTTTCTAGTCTAGTCTATTTGGTGTTCTACTTGCTTCTTGTATATGTATGGGTTTGTCTTTTTTTAATTTGGGGAAATTTTCCTCTATTATTTTGTTGACAATCTGATCAGTACCATTCTCTTGGGATTCTTCTCCTTCCTCTCTCCCTATGATGTGGAGGTTTGATCTTTTCATAGTGTCCCACATTTTCTGGTTGTTCCACTCTCGTGTATTTTTAAATTTTTCAGTCTTTATTTTAGCTTTTTAGTTGTTCTGTGTTGTCTTCCAGGTCTGATATTCTTTTTTCTGCTTCCTCCATTCTGCTTCTGAGGCTTTTTTCCCATTCTTTCCTCTTGATTGGATACTGTTTGATTTCCTTTTTCATTTCTTCCTGTGTTTTCTTTACTATTTCCATTTCCTTTTGGAGCTTCTCAATTTTTTCTTGTAGATCATTGGTTTCCTTTTTCATTTCAGCGTGGGATCTTTTCAGTGTTTCCACTTCCTTCCAGAGTTTGTCATTTGTCCCTCTAGCTCTTTCCGGAATCTATCATTTTCTCCTTTTAGTTCATTCCGAAGTTTGTCCTTGTCTCCCTCTAGGTCCTTTCTGAGTTTTTCATTCTCTCCTCTTATATGATTTCTTTGAATATATCTGTGATTGTTATTTTGTGTCCTGGGTTACCTCTAGGGAGATCCCATCGTAGTAGTCCTCCACTGGCTCCATACAGTTTAGTATTGAGTTACTCTGTGCTTTTCCCATATTCTTTCCTTGTGCTCTAGGCATATGGTTAGCCTTTTGCCTGTATTCTGATACGAATCTTGAATGCCTCTTCACCTTATTGAAGGATTGCTTTCCTTGATTCCTTCAGGTGCCTTTGTTGTATTCTCCTTATGAATGGAGTGTTGACTTGTCTAGGTTTTAGGCTTTCAATTTTGGTTATATATTGGAAGGTATAGTTCACTTTTCCCTTTCTGTTCTGCAAGGGCTGGGCGGGTAGAGACCAGGATGACACCTTCTGAACACTGTATTCCCTCTGCTCCTAGAGGCTCTCTTCTGAGTTCCAGTTGGGGGGTTCCAGTTGGGGTGGTGTAGGGGTTGTTTGGGTTGCTTAGCCCTCATGCAGATATCCTTCACCTTCAGTTGTTTGGGTAGCAGTCTGTGTTCAAATCTCAGCTCCTAGCTCCCAGAGCCCTCTGGGCTGACCTGCTAGTCCACACACACTCCGACCCCAGCTGCTCAGGCAGCACATAATCTGCCCCCAACTGCTTGTGCAGCAGTCTATGTTTGAACCTCAGTTCCCAGAGCACTCTGGGCTGACCCAACAGTCCACAAGACCCACTGGTCCACACATACTCCCTCATTTTGAGCCTTTTAAACATTTTCCACACTGCTCTCTATAGGTGTTGAATGAGTTTGCATTCCCACCAGCAGTGAATGAGTTTTCATTCCCCTTTTCCCACAACCTCTCCAGCATTTGTCATCATTTGTTTTCTTGATCATAGCCAGTCTTACGGAGGTAAGATGAAATCTCAAAGTGGTTTTAATTTGCATTTCCTTAATTACTAGTGATGTTGAACACTTTTGAAAATTTTTTCAGCCATTTTTACTTCTTCCTTTGTGAAGTCTATGTTCAGCTCTTCATCTTTGTATTGGATTGTACATTTTCTTGCTCCTTTGCTTTTTGAGTAGTTTATACAATATGGATGTTAGGCCTCTGTCAGATGTGTCACTGGTGAAGGTTTCCTCCCACTTTGTGGGTTTTCTCTTCATTTCTTTGTTTCTTTCACTGTACAGAATCTTTTTAGTTTAATTGGGTCCCACTTGTTGATTGTTGATCTTATTTCCTGTATAACTACTGTCTAATTTAGAAAGTCTTTTCCTATCCCTATATCTTATAGATTACTGCCAACCTTTTCTTCTATCATTTTCAGAGTTTCAGGTTTCACATTGAGGTCTTTATGTGCTTTATGTCATTTATCGATTTACATATGTTGAACCATCCCTGAATCTCTGCTATAAACCCCACATGGAGGTGGCAGATGATCTTTTTGATGTATGCCTGTATGCAGTTTGCAAGCATTTTGTTGAGAATTTTTGGATCAATGTTCCTAAAAGAAATGGGTCTATAGTTTTCTTTTTTGTTTGTATCTTTGCATAGTTTTATTATAAGAGTGATGCCGGCTTCAGAGAAGTAATATGGGAGATTTCCTGCTGTTTGTATCCTCTTGAATAATTTGAATAATAGTGGTTGTAGGTCCTCTTTAAATGTCTTGCAGAATTCTTGATAAATCCATCTGGGCCTGGGCTTTTTTCAGTTGGGAGGTTTTATATTAATGTTTCAATTTCCTCATATGTTATGTGTCTCTTTAAGCTGTCAATCTCTTCTTGGTTAAGCTTTGATGCTTTCCATGATTTCAGATATTCATCCACTTATCTTAGGTTTTCAAATGTGATAGAGTATAGGTTTTTAAAGTATTCTTGTAAAATTCCCTGGATCTTTTCATTATGTGTTGTGATATTTCCTTTTTCATCTCTAATTTTGTTGATTTGGTGTTGCTCTTTCTTTCTTTTGGTTAAGTGGGCTAGAGGTCTATCTATCTTATTTATTCTTTCAAAGAACCAGCTCTTAGATTCGGGCTATGGTATTCGGGCCATAAAACTCAGCCATTGCAGAATGCACATAGGCATTCCTCTGTCCTGCCCAAAGAATCTACCAAAACTCTATAAAAAGTGCTTAAAGCCCCTGCAATAAATGAATTTTGTTCACTGATGCAACTCCCAGATCTTTGATCTTTCTTCCGATCCAGATCCATTCACTGTCTGGGGGACCATCCTCTGCTCTCTCCTGCTTCCCTCCTTGCCCTCTCAACCCCCGCTCCTCACCGTGGCAGTTGAGCCCTGGCCAGGCACAACTGCAATACCTAGGGCAGTGAAGCTGGTGACCTGGGAGGTAGGAACCTCACGACAAGGTGTCTTCAGAGGACAGGGTGGACATGCCTCAGGAGGGATAAGCTTAGAAATGCTACACTTCAAGCTACACTCCCCTGGGAGTTGGGCTGCAGGTGCCTGATGTCCAATATGAGGAGTGGGAGTGGCTCCCATCTCCTGCCAGCCTTCTAGGTTTCCAGGGTAAAGAGCCAGCCCTCTTATACTCAGCCACAATGGATTTATCTGGCCCCACAAATGCATCGGGTTTTTTACGTTTTTTGTTTGTTTGTTTGTTTGTTTGTTGTATTTGTTGAGATTTGTTCAGTGTCCCAGTATGTGGTTGATTTTGGAGAACATTCCATGGGGTGCTGAATAGAAAGTATATTCTTTGGTGTTTGGGTAGAATATTTGGTAGTTGTCAGTTAGGTCCATTTGTTTTATCGTATTGTTTAGTTCAGATGTCTCTCTGTTTATTGTTTGTCCAGTCAACCTTTCTAATGGGCACAGTGGGATCTTGAAGTCCCATACTATTAGTGTATTGGGATTAATCTGTGCCTTAAAGTCCTGTAATATTGTGTTTATGAAGTTCAATGCACCAGTGTTTGGTGTGTATATATTCATGATTTTGAAGTCTTCATGGGTGATTAGTTTTAATTCGAAGTCTATTTTGTCTGATATTAGAATAGCAACTCCAGCTTGCTTCTTAGTACCATTTGCTTGTGATATTCTTTTCCATCCTTTCACCTTAAAATGGTGTCTGTCCTTGAAGGAGAGTTGAGTTTCTTATGGACGACCAAAAGATGGATTCCATATCTTAATCCATTCTCCCAGTCTGTGTCTCTTGATTGGGGAGTTCAGACCATTAATATTTAAAGACATTGAGATATATATATATATATTGCTTCCCATCAATTTAGTTTATATTTTCAATTTTGGTCTACGTGTATATTTCCAGAGTTACGCCTTTGTTAATTTATTTCTCTTGCCATTTGGGAATAGTAGTTCCTGTCTTCTGTTCTTTATATTGTTTCAAGTATTTTCGGAAGGGTTGGTTTTCTGGACATGTACTCTTCCATCTTATTTATGTCATGAAAGATTTTTCTTTCTCCTTCAACAATAATAGACATTTTTGCTGGTAAAATATTCTGGGTTGACATTTATAATCATTTAGAACTGGGAATACTTTGGTCCAGGCTCTTCTGACTTTCATCATTTGCATTGAATAGTCAGCTGTAATTCTGATGGGTTTCCCTTTATGTGTGACTTATCAATTTTTTCTTGTAGCTTTCAGTATTCTTTGTGTTGGGCATCTAGTGTTTTCACTATGATATGGCATGGGCAATTTGGTCTTGTCTATTTGGTGTTTCTTATATTTGTATATTGGGAAATTTTCTTCTACAATTCTGTTGAAGATCTCATTGATAACATTATCTTGGGATTCTTCTCCTTCCTCTATACCTATGATGTGTAGGTTTGATCTTTTCATGGTGTCCCATATTTCTTGATTATTCCATTCATCTTTTTATTTGAATTTTTCATAATATTTGCTTGAGCTTTCCAGTACTTCCAAGTTATCTTCCAGTGTTGATATTCTATTTTCTACTTCATTCATTCTGTTACTGAGGCTTTCTCCTGTCCATTCCTGTTGACTGGATGAGTGTTCATTTTCCTTTTTCATTTCAGCTTGAGTTTTCTTCAATATTTACACAACATTCCAAATTTTATCATTCACTTCTTTTAGTCTATCTCTCTTTCCTTCTGGTTCTTTGATACATTTGTGTGTTCTTTAAATTCCTTGAATTCTTTAAATTCCTTGAATTCTAAAAGTATGTTTATTATAGTTCTTGTAAGATCTGTGTCTTGGGTTACTTCTTTGGAGGCCTCATTGTAGGGGTTGTCTAGTTGATTGGTAGTATTTAGTGGGGACTTGTTGTTTGGATTTTTCATGTTGTTTCCTTATTGTGATTTTGGCATGTGGATTTGTTTTGTGGTTTGTATTCTGTTAAAAGACTCAAGTGTTTCATAATTGAGTTGAAGACCCAGTTTACTTATTTTCTTTAGGTACCTTAATTGTGTTCTTATTAGCTATAAAAGGCTGGATTGTCTAGACTTCAGGTTTTCACTTTTGATTTTGTATTGGAGGGACCAGCTAGTTTTCACCCTTGTAGTCTGGAGCATATCCAGTGGCCCAGGACAGGTAACAATCAGGTTGGCTAGAACCTCAAAGCATGTGAGGTAAGCCTACCGGTTCCTCTGGGCTGGCTGTAAGTGTCTCTTCCTGACCTTTCTATATCTGCCACTCATCACTGTAAGTTAATACTTCTTAGATCTTTATGTACGTGGAATTATACATTAAATATTTTTTGTTTTTGTCTAAAATCTTCTACTTAGCATAAATATATGAAATTAATCAAATTTTATTGTTTTATTTAACATACAAAATAATGGGTGGGTTTCATAACATTTTCATCCATATATTCATTGTAGCCTGCTCATATTCATCCGTTGCTTTCCCTTCTCCTTCCCCTTCATTGGTCCCTTTCAACTCCCTCAAATAGTTCTGCATTATATGTCTGTCATATATTTGTGGAATTAAAGTTAGAGTCTGTATATGAGGGGAAAGATGTGTGTTACTTTGCCTTTGTTTTCCCCATTATCCTCTAATTCTCCTCCTCTTTTATATTCGTTCTACCCCATGTCATCATCTGTGTTTTAATATATATCACAGTCCAGTCCTTTTTATTGCTGAGTAGATTTCCATTTTATGAATACATCATAGTTTATACATCCATCAGTTTTACAGACTTCTTGGTTGTTTCATGTTTATTAAAAATGAATTTGGCCAGGTATGGTGGTGTACACCTTTGATCCTAACACTCAGGAGGCAGAGGCAGGTGGATATCTGTGAGTTCAAGACCAGACTGGTCTACATAGCAAGCTCCAGGCCAGCTGGGACTAAAGGGAGACCTTGTCTCAAAAAAAAAAAAAAAAAATGAATTTGATGTGAACATTCATGTTCTTTGTTTCTCTTGGAAATTCTTAGTACATTGAATGTTTCATATGAAATTTATGTGTGAAATTTTAAGAAATTACCTAATTTATTTCAAAAGTAATCATTCTAGTTTAACTTTACATTTTATGAGAATTCTATTTCTTCCTCATTCTCAACATATGGTTGTTCTTTAGCTTTTCTAATGTTTCCATAGAGGCTCTTTGCTCACTTGCTTGTTTTTGCTTTGTTCTATTTTTGAGACATAATCTCAGTGTGAGCCCTGCTTCTCTATGTAGACCAGAATGACCTTAAATTCACAGAGGTTTGCTTCTTCTGCCCCTATATTCTGGGGTTAAAAGCACTAACACTTTAAAATGGGAAGACTCCAGATAGGCTGAATAGAGATCAGGGGGATGAACTGGCACTGAGTGATGGACAGGGCAAGTAGGGTGGAGCAATGGACCCTACCACAAATGACAGATTGACTAAACTGGGGGGGGGTGGAGGGGTGCCAAGAGAAAGGCAAGTATAAAGGTGATTAAGACTGATAGAAAATTTATGTATGAAACACACAAAAATTTTCAATAAAAATAAAAAATACTGTGTACTGAGTTAAATAGGCCTACGTTTGAATTAAACTATGAAAAGATTTATTTAAAAAGTGCTACCACACCTAGCTTTGTTTTGGTTTTAATTCACTTCTTTGGTGACTAAGAATGTTTACAGTCTTTCATATACTTTGTAGTGTAACATTTCTTTAACTCGTTGATCTTGTGTCTATTCAAATAACTTGCCTAATTATAAATTCCGGTTGTTTGCTTTTTGTAACTGACTCTTGGTTCCTTCATTTGATCTATGTCCTTTTTGTATCAGTTTCTATCCAGCATTTTATTTTCTTAACAGTGCCTTTTGAAGAGCAGATGTTTTTAATTTTGTTGCAATCTAATTTATCCATTTTATGAATCGTGCTTTTGATGGTATATCTAAAAAAAAACTTTGAACATAAGGCCACAAAGATTTTTCTCTTTCATTTCATTTTTTTAAGTTTCAAACATTGACTCTGGTCAGTTTCAGGTTACTTTTGTATATTTAATGAAGAAAAGTTGAAGCTCATATTTTTAGTATGAAATCCAATAATTTCAGCACCATGTGTTTAACTTATTAGCCATTTTCTCCCAACTTGTCCTTTTAGCTTTATATAAAGTTCATTTATTATATATGTGTAATTCTATTTTGAACTCTCTTTCCTGTCTGTGTTTCATTTTTCTTCATGCCATTATCACAATTTCTTAGTAACAGTAGCTTTACAAATCTTGACACCAGAATTAGTGCACATGTTTGTTCAACTAATTTTTGGCAGGGGCAACAAGAGGACAAGGTGGAGAGAAGATGATCTTCTCAATGAGTGTTGCAGGGAAGATTAAATTCCATATGTGAAAGAATGAAATTAGACTTACGTCCTACACAAAAGTCAACTTAAAACATAGAAAATCCTTCATATAAACCCAGAAGCTATGTAAGTAAATTACAGACGATACTCTAGAGAAAACCTCTAGAAAATTTACCTCCACAATGACTTTGATAGATGTTACATCATTCAGGCCATAACAGCAAAAATATAAAGCTGGAACTGTGTCAAAAATTCTTACAGAAAAAGAAACAGTCAACAAAATGAAACAGAATAAGAATTGAGAAAACTATAGGTAAACCATGTATATGATAAAGGGTTAATATTCAAAGTGGACAGACATCAAATAACATTTTTTATGCTCACACCAGGTCTTCAACAACAGGGACTTACTGCCTTTCTCCTTGCATATATCCCACTTATAGGCAAAAGGCCTTTATAATTTGGGGGGGGCAGGTTTGAATCCCCTAGCCAACATCTCCTAGGCAGAATAATTCATTGCTGATATCAGAGCTTTCCTGTTACACAACTTTCCTAATTACACAACTTATAAACACTTTGCTATTGAATTTGGCTCTAGATAGAGAAATATCCTTTCACAGTTCCTATGCCTATCAGTCAATTAATAAAGGGTAGTTATGCCTGTTTTATAGGAAATTACCACTGTAAAAATTGGCTCAAGTTTACAGTTAGGGAGTGGTTTCATTATCATCATGTTTTTCTTTTTCCTATAAAGGGGAGAGGTAGGAAGGTTTCTCAGTATCTGGAAGGTAAACTTCATTAGGGCCCATTATAAACAGTTAACCCCAATATTATTCAGAGAGATGCTCAGTGTCTGTGACTCAGGCAGTCTGAGGTTCCTCTTTCTTTAATGTTCAGATGGGTCAACCTCTCTGCTGGCATTTCCCAGTCCATCCTGCATAGCCATAAGTTGTATGTTTTCAGGCATTTAGATTGGTGATTTTTACCTGTGGGAACATAAAATTCGCCTCCCATTGTAGTTTCAAGATCAGAAAAATTGAAAATTATCAATAGGATTGGAAACACAGAGTTTTCCATTTGGTATCCCAGAAAAGATAGTACCCCACCTCCCACCTCCCTCTCTTTTTTTTTTTTTTTTTTTTTTGGTTTTATGTTTGACCTATAGATGCCTAAGTTGTATTACACATTACCCATAAACAGTAGGAGCCAAGGCATAAGCTTTCATTAAATTTACCCCAAACTGTTCTCCATTGACTGTATGCTACTTATTTGGGAAGGAAATTTAAGCTTAGTTCCTTTAAATGTCCTACAGTAAAAGAAAGTGTTATAATGTGATGTGTTATTCAGAAAAAATATATAGGCCATTTGTATACCTTAACCCAATACAAATTATAATAAAACAATTAACATTTTATATTCCCAATTAATTCAGTTGTATTACCATTTCCACCACCAAAACTATACACCTAAATTTAACTAATCTAAACAATTCACTAAGCCTTAAAATATCCTATACTTGGTGGAACAAAGCTTGGGCAGAGTTGAGTACCTGCTAAAAAATTTACCCAATAAACACTTTGTCTTTAACGCTATATGACTGGACTAAGACTTCTACTTATTTGGGAAGTAAGAATTTAAGCTTAATTCCTTTAATTGTCCTACAAGTAAAGAAAGTGTTACACTGTGATGTTGTGTATTTCAGAAAAATATAGAGACCAACCCAATACAAACTATTATAAAACAACTACGTCACTTGCTAGCGTACAACTGGCCTCTGAAATGCAGAGAGCATTACCAAGGCCACTAAAGCAATACAGCAAAATATTGGTCTCCCTAAGACAAGCAAGACTCCTCCGTCATATCAGCTACACCTCAACGCCTGGAGATACTGTGCAACAGTGGCAGCCAATGTGTCTATATAATCCCAAAATCTATTTGGCTATTAGCTCTGCTCCTTGGAGGAAATAACTCACAGCAGATGCCACAGCTTGTGTCCTCTAGTGGTTGGTGATGTTGTGAGCCACAGTAAGAACTTGTCACCCTTTATAGAGAAACCACAGTTTGCGGATTAGCATGCCATCCAGCATCTGTGTCTCGCTCCAGCTTAGCTTGACATAATAAGTGGTACTGCGTAAATGCCTGTACATCCAATACTTGTGCTTTGTTGAATATGACTAAAACAGGGTATTCACGGGAAAGCTGTCAACCCATGACAGGAAACAACCTTAACAGACTAGGAGTCCAAAACGGACAACTCCAAAGAAATTTAGACTGTTTTATTCTTCTCACCCACTTGTGGCCCCTTCTCCAAGCCAGGAACAAACTGCCGGAAGAGGAGGCGTGGTAGATTGTAAGGGCTGTGGAGAGATAGGGGTGAATCATGAGACTACAGGAATATAGTCTGGACTCCTGATTGATCAACATGTCTGTGCATACAAGCTTCTCCAACTGGTCTATGGGAACCTTGGGTTGTTCAAAATTTGGACATGGATACTTGCAAAATGCACCAATTACCTGATTGTATGACATAATGAGTGACATCAATGTTATCTACAAACAACTGTGTCATTGTATTGTAGAATCCCTTAAAAAAAAAAAGTGGACAGACATCAAATAACCCAAAGTGGACAGAATTAACATCCTTTTAGAGAAGAGCTAAAAATAGCTAACATGTATATAAAAGATGCTCAATATATTGGCAACCCTACACAAAACATGAGTATGACACACACCCATTAGTATGGCTCTTATCAAAGAAGTCAGAAGGCAACACATGTTTGCAAAAATGTGGTGAGAAAGGAACTAAGTTCCTGGGAATGTGGTTTCTCAAGTGTAACACTACAGAAAGGACATCACCACCTACCTCATAATGCTCATCTGCTCTCCTGCATTTATTGTAGTGCCACTCATAATCACAAAGATAAAGATAGCCATGCAAACTGATTGCATATTGGTGAGATGATGAACAAAGAAAATATGGTACATATGTAATGAGTTTTTGCTATTTCTTTTTTTATAATGTTTTTGTTGATGTTTTATGTATTTCAGACATCATTTTTCAGTTCAGTTTAGACATATTCTCCTTTCCCTTCCCCCTACCCCACCCCAGATCATGCACCCAGCCATAACTGTCCTCCATCTTTCTCTCAGTCTTTTTTTGTGTTTAGGAATTCACATTTTCCTCCTTTAATTTTATATTACTCTGAAATATGAATACATACTTTCCACTCATATACAGTAATTACAGAGTCTGAAACTAAGTGGTGGATCAATTCCAGAGCCCGTGAAGAGATTTACATTATAAGAACATAGTTGCTTTCAGATAAATAGAAATATAACAATGTTGTTCAGCTTGCCTTTCATCTGGGGATTTGATGTTAGCATCCATAGATGAGGGAGACCATTCTCTACTTGTTTTTCTGAAACCGTGTTACTTCACTAAGCATAATGGCTTCAAGTTCCATCCATTTATTTGCAAAGTTCATGATGTCCTCTTTCTTTACCACCGAATAGTACTCCATTGTGTAGATGTACCAAATTTTGGTCATCCACCCATCAGTTGAGGGGCATTTGGGTTAGTTCCAGCTCTTTGTTATTGTGAAGAGAGCTGCAATAAACATGGATATGCATGTATCTTTGCAGTAGGATGAGTCTTGTGGGTATGTACCCAGGAGTGGTATGACTTGGTCAGGTGATAGGCTCATTTTCAGTCTTTTTTTGGGGGGGGCGGGGGGGTTCTTTTCCAGACAGGGTCTCCCTGTAGCCCCAGCTGTCCTGGAACTCACTCTGTAGTCCAGGCTGGCCTTGAACTCACAAAGATCTGCCTGCCTCAGCCTCCCAAGTGCAAGGATTGTCATTTTGAGTATTTTAAGGGTTTTCCACACTGATTTCCATAATGGATGTACAAGTTTACATTCCCACCAGCAGTAGATGAGTGTTCCCCTTTCCCTACAACCTCTCCAGCATTTGATGCCTTTTGCTTTCTTGATCTTAGCCAGACCTATCAGAGTGAGATGATATCTGAGAGTGGTTTTAATTTGCATTTCCTTAATTATTAATGATGTTGAACACTTTTTAAGATGTTTCTCAGCCATCTTCCTCACTAGTGAAGTCTCTGTTCACCTCTTTACTCTGTCTTTTGAGTAGATCATTTGTTTTCTTACTTCTTTGTTTTTTGAGTAGTCTATATATTCTTGACCTTAATGCTCTGTCAGATGAATCACTTGTGAAGGTTTCCTCCCACTCTGTGGGTTTTCTCATCACATCCTTGATTGTTTCTTTCGCTGTACAGAAGCTTTTGAGTTTGATGAGGTCCCATTTGTCAACTGTTGACCTTATTTCCTGTGTGTTTCCCTTAAAGGTGGGAGCCCAGCAAGGCTGCCCCTTATTGCCACTCCTATTTAGATTTAGAAAGTCTTTTCCTATGCCTATGTCTTGTAGGTTGCTTCCGAGTTTTTCTTCTATCACCTTCAGGGTTTCGGGTTTCACACTAAGATATTTGATCCACTTGGAGTTTATTTTTGTACAGGGTGAAAGGTAGGGGTTTAATTTTGTTCTTCTCTAGATGATGATCCAATTTTGCCAGCACCATTTGCTGAAGATGTTATCCTTCCTCGATTGAGGTTTTTGGTTTTTTGCCCCTTTGTCAAATATGAGGTAGCTGAAATTGTATGAGCTCAAGTTTTGATCTTCAGTTTTGTTCCATTGGTCAACATGTCTGATTTTGTGCCAGTACCAGGCTGTCTTTATGACTATGGCCCTGTAGTATAGCTTGAAGTCTGGTAGAACAATCCCCCCTATAATGCATTTTTCACTCAGGGTTGCTTTAGCTATTTGGGGTCTTTTGTTTTTCCATATGAATTTAAGGATTTTTTTCCAAGTCTTTGAAGAAGCTCATGGGGACTTTAATTGGGATTCTGTTGAATCTGTATATCAATTTGAGTAAAATGGACATTTTTACTATATTAATTTTTCCAATCCATGAGCATGGGAGGTCTTTCCATCTTTTGTTGTCATTTTCAATCTCCTTCAGGAGTTTAAAATTTTTGTTGTAGAGGTCTTTGGTATCTTTGGTTATGTTTGTTCCTGGGTATTTTATTATTTTTGAGGCTATTGTGAGTGGGAAGGTCTTCTTATATTCCTTCTCACTTGATTATTGTTGGTGTAAAGAAAGGCTACTGGTTTTGCTAGGTTAATTTTGTGTCCTGCCACTTTACTGAAACTCTTGTTTCATCCCTTAGGTAAACTATCATATCATCTGCAAAAAGGGATAGCTTAACTTCTTCTTTTCTGATTAGTACTCCTTTAATTCTCTTGTCTTATTGCCCTAGCAAGTGTTTCAAGCACTATGTTGAAGAGGAGTGATGATAAGTGGCAGCCTTGCTGGGCTCCCACCTTTAAGGGAAATGGTTCCAATTTTTCTCCAGTTAGGATGATGTTGGTTTGCTATATATGGCTTTGATCATGTTGAGGAATGTTCCCTTCAGTCCAATTCCCTCTAAGTCTTTAAACATGAAGGGATACTGGATCTTGTCAAAGGCCTTTTCTGCTTCAATTGAGGTAATCATGTGGTTTTTGTCTTTCAGTCCATTCATGTGTTTTATGATATTTATTGATTTACGTATGTTGAACCATCTCTGCATCTCTGGTATGAATCCAACTTGATCATGATGGATGATCTTTTGGATGTGGGTCTGTATGTGATTTGCAAGTATTTTGTTGAGAATTTTTGCATCTATGTTCATTAATGAAATGGGTCTATAACTTTCTTTTTTGCTTGTATCCTTGCCTGGTTTTTGTATTGGAGTGATGCTGGCTTCATAGAAGGAATTTGGGAGAATTCCCTCTGTTTGTATCCTTCTGAACAGACTGAGTAGTAATGGTTGTAGGACCTCTTTAAATGTTTTATAGAATTCTGCTCTGAATCCGTCTGGGCCCAGGTTTTTTTTTAGTTGGGAGGTTTTTTATTACATCCTCAGTTTCCTCAAATATTATGGGTCTGTTTAAACTGTCAATCTCTTTTGATTAACCTTTGTTGGTTCCCAGGCTTTCAAATACTCATCCATTTCTCTTAGGTTTTCAAATTTAGTAGAGGTTTTTGAAGTGTTCCTGTATGATTGTCTGGATCTTTCTTTATCTGTTGTTATGTTCCCCTTTCATCGCAAATACTATTGATTTAGAGTTGCTTGCTCGCTCTTTCTTTCTTTCTTTCTTTCTTTCTTTCTTTCTTTCTTTCTTTCTTTCTTTTGTTAACTGGGCTAGAGGTCTATTTTGTTTATCGTTTCAAAGAACCAGCTTTTGGATTCATTGATTTTTGTGGTTTCTTCCTGTCTTTTGGTTTTAGGGTTCATTTTTTATTGTCTCTCAAGTGTTTTTAGCTGCAGTGTTAGATTGTTTATTTGTTTTCTTTCTGTTTTTTTGTTTTGTTTTGTTTTGTTTTGTTTTGTTTTGATGTGGGCACTTAGGGCTATAAATTTCCCTTTCAAGATGACTGCTTTTAAAGTATCCCACAAGTTTTGTTGTGTTGTATTGTCTTTTGTTCAGTTCCATGAATACTTTTATTTCACTCTTTATTTCTTCCCTGACCCATTCATTATTCAGGATTGTGTTGTTTAGTATCCATGTGTTCTTGTATCTCGTTGGGCTTATTCTGGTGTTCATATTGAGCTTTATTGCACTGTGGTCTGGTAGAATGCATGGAATAATTTTAATCCTTTTTTATTTGTTGGGATTTCTTTTGTGCCCCAGTATGTGGTTGATTTCAGAGAGTCTTCCATGAGGTGCTAGTAGAAAGTATATTCCCCGGTGTTTGGGTGGAATATTCTGTATATGCCTGTGAGGTCCATTTGGTGTATTGTATTATTCAGTTCTGATGTCTCTCTGTTTATTTTTTGTCCTGTTGATCTATCCAAGGGGCTCAGTGGGGTGTTAAAGTCTCCCACTATTAGTGTGTTCGGATTAATGTGTATCTTAAGGTCCTGCAGAGTAGTGTTTCTAAATTTAGGTACACCAGAGTTTGGTGTATAGACATTTGGGATTGTGAATTCTTCATAATTAAGTGTTGCTTTGACAAGGATGCAATGGCGCTCTTTGTCTCCTCTGATTAGTTTTAGTTTGAGATCTATTTTGTCTGGTATTAGAATAGCCACTCCAACTTGTTTCTTGGTACCATTCACTTGGAATATTTTTTTTTTCTGTCCTTTCAGTGTAAGGTTGTGTCTGTCTTTGAGGGTGAGATGGGTTTCTTGCATACAGCTTATAGAAGGATTCAGTTTCCTAAACCATTCTCCCAGTCTATGTCTTTTGATTGGGGAGTTTAGACCGTTAGTATTTAAGGTTATTATTGAGAGATGTGCGTTGCTTCCTTTCACCTTATTTTTTGTTTGCATTTTTGGTCTAGGTTTGTATTTATTCTGTTATGCTTTTGTTGATTTCTCTCTAATTGCTTAGGGATAGTTGCTTCTTTCCTCTGTTCTTTGGATTGCCTCAAGGATTTTCTAAAGTGTTGGTTTCTTAGACACGTATTCTTTCATCATGTTCATTTTGTGAAAGATATTTTTTTTCCTCCTTCAACTAGTCTGGGTTGGTATCTAAAGTCGTTTAGCACAGGGAATACTTTGGTTCACGTTCTTCTAGCTTTCATTCTTTGGTCTGAGAAGTCAGCTGTGATTCTGATTGGGTTTCCCCCTTATATGTAATTTGTTGTTTTTCTCTTCTGGCTTTCACTATTTTGTCTTTGTTTTGAGCATCTGGTGTTTTAACAATTATATGGCGTGGGGAGTTTCTTTTCTGGGCCTATTTGTTGTTCTATGTGCTTCTGTGCTTCTTGTATCTGTATGGGATTGTCTTTTTTCAGTTTGGATAAATTTTATTCTATTATCCTGTTGAAGATCTGGTCAGTAGTGTTGTCCTGGGATTCTTCTCCTTCCTCTATCCCTATGATGTGGAGGTTTGGTCTTTTCATATTGTCCCACATTTCTGGGTTGCTCCATTCTCGTGTTTTGTTTTGTTTTTTTTTTAATTTTTTCATAATCTTTACTTGAGCTTTCTAGTTGCTCCGTATTATCCTGAAGGTCTGATATTCTTTTTTCTGCTTCTTCCATTCTCCTTCTGAAGCTTTTCCACATCCTTTCCTGGTGATTGGATGAATGTTCAGTTTCCTTTTTCATTTCATCCTGTGATTTCTTTAATTTTTCCACTTCCCTCTGGAGCCTGTCATTCTCATCTTGTAGCTCCTTGGTTCGTTGGTCATTTTCTCTTTTCATTTTGCCCTGGGATCTTTTCAGCGGTTCCACTTCCTTTTGGAGTTTGTCATTTTCTCCCTTTAGTTCTTTCCAACATTTGTCATTATCTCACTCTAAGTTCTTCTTAAGTTTTTCAGTCTCTCCCCTTAGTTCTTTCCAATGTTTGTCATTATCTCCCTCTAGGTCCTTCTTGAGTTTTTCATTCTCTCTCCTTCGTTCTCTAATTTCTTTGAATATGTCTACAGTTGTTCTTCTAAGGTCAGTGTCTTGGCTTCTTTCCTCAGAGATCTCATTGTAGGGATCTTCTGTAGGGTTGGCATTTGTAGATTTAATTTGAGCTTTTCCCATATTGTTTTTTCTTTGTGTCTTTGGCATGTGGATTTGTTGATTTGTTTGGATTCTTACACCTCAATGTTGGCTGCCCAGACTATAATCACTAATGCTGTGCCTGCTAGGTTCTCTGCACCACAGCTCCACCAGGTTGATGGTGGTGGTGGGGGGATTATGTTGCTAATTTGGCCCGCATGGAGGTAGGCCCCCAAAGTTCAAGGCAGTTCCCTCTTGCCTTACCAGTACCTCACTGAGTCTATGTGCCTGTCTGGAGCCCAAGCTGAGAGTTCCAGGGGTAGGTGTTAAGCCCCCCAAGGGTCAAGGCATTTCTGCCTTGCCTTATTGGCACCTCGCTGAGTCTGTGTGCCTGTCTCAAGTTTTTGCTATTTCTATACATTCATGAGTCTGGAGAAAATTATGCCTGGTTAACTATAGCACACCTAGGTAGAATCTTAAATTTTTTCAAATATGCAGAGAAAATAAAATAGTGGTTATAAGGGAGCTATAGACAGAGGATACAAATAATTAGAATGAAAAAGCTTGAAGATTTATTTGAACTATAGGTAAGGAAATTGTATTGTATATTGGATTTATGCTAGAGGATTATACTTTAGTTGCTCTTGTAAATAAAAAACATTAGTAATGTAAATGGACAGGTCAGTTTGCTTCACTATGGAAACTACATTACTATGTACATGTATCAAATATCTTCCTGTTGTCTACCTAAAGAGTGAATGTGTATGTGTGTGTGTGTGTGTGTGTGTGTGTGTGTGTGTGTGTGTGTTTGTACACGGAGTTAATGTATAATGTTTTAAGATCGATTAATGTTTGTTTGCCTTCTATGTTCATATACTTCAATGTTATATGGCTATTAGAGGTCCTTTCTATTTTTATATAAAATTTTGACATTTTCACTTTCGTTATAACTGCTTATCAGACTTTAGAATTTGATTATATTTAATTTTTAGATTAATTTGAGCTAAGTAGACTACTTTGCTATATTGATTTTTCTAATGGATTGATAGATGTTGATTGATATAATCTACTCACAATTTTAACACAAATGCTGAATTGGCCCCTACCACTGACTCTTGATCTGACCCCAGGTTTTTGAAGCTAAGAATGGCCTTAGAATAAATTTGGAAACCCAATATTGTCTTCCATTTTTCCCTTCATTTGTGATTGTTTTGTTGGTATGTTTAAATTTTTAGTTTTATGGCCTCCTTTTCTTTATTGACCACTAGAATGTCTACATTAAATGGTCTCTAATTTTTAGCTATGAACTATTAGTCAACAATGTGTAACTATTACAAAATACCTGAAGCAATCAATTTACAAAAGAAAACCTTTGGTTCAGATTATGGTTTGCGAGATTTCAGTCCACAAGCCTTGTTGCTTTTGGCTTATGGTGGCACATCATGACAGGAGGCCAGAGCTAAACAAAGTAGTCACCTCAAGGAACAGAGGAGAGAGAAGAGACAGGAGTACCAATGTTTTTTAGAAGGTCACCCCATCAGTGTCCTAACCTCATGCAATAACCTGCTTTACCTGTTAAAGTTTAGGTTTAACCACATCCCAGTTGGCACCAGAATGGAGCCCAAGACCCTAACACATGGTCCTTGGGGACTTTTTATTTGCAAAGTTTAGAGCCTTGATTTTTACACTTGTTTCTTTAAGTCCCTATCACATGGTCTTTGGGGACTTTTCATTTGCAAAGTATAGAGCCATGTTTTTTACACTTTTTTTCTTGAATATTTTAAATTTCTTATACAAACTCTCATACTACTTCAAAATATTATCTGTCTTTTCTTTTTTATAAAACTCACAATGAAGAAATAACCAGGCAGTCTTTGTTCTTAAATGATTGGAGCAGTAGTATGTTTCTTGTATTTGCCTGATATTTTACAGTTGTCAGCATTTTTATTAATGTTCTCCTTTGTTCTATCTCATGTTACTGGTATCTCCATTTTTAAATAAGCTCCGTGAGACTCAGAGAGAGTTTAAAGTGATTCATTAGCACCAATTAAGTAGGAAGTATAGAAAATGTTATGTCATATTTATAGATGGTTGAAATCTATAAGCCTTTTTTTGAAATGAAATTTAAATAAAATGTACTCTGAGTGAATACATTCCATCATGTTCAGCCTATGTATAGATAATTAAATAGCATATTTAAATAAATGGGTAAATTGTGTTTGAGTTACTTTTCTTTATTGGGTATCAAGTTACAAAGGGAAGATTTAGAAAGCTGGTAGGTTCAGAAAAAAGATTTAATAACTGCTTGATATCTAGTATGCAATCTGTTCCTAAAATGCATTATGCAAAGATTTAATATACTCCTGTCCTTGTCAGATAACTGAGCCCTCTGGAATCATAAATCCAGAATATATTTTGTAACATAGTAATGTTTGAGATTATAAGTATTTGAAAATTCCAGTTTAAAATTAATACACCAAGGTGATCTTGCCTTCATTTGAATCATCCCTTGAATTATATGCACTTTACTTGCTTGCTTTCTGACTATCAAATAAATAAAATAAAAAGTCAGTTCTAAATGTTAGTGAGAAACATTAAGCACAGAATCAGAAAATATTTAAGTGTAACATGATCCTTTGCAGACAGGTTATTTGTTAGGAATTCAGATGAAGGCAAGATGTTTATTTAGATGACACATCATTGCCTTAAGAAATGCTTGCACACAAGAAGAAAAGCAACTGCACTGGATCTCAGAGACTGGGGTGGACCTCTTTTTTAATGTCCAGTGTCCTTTGTCTTAAGATTTGGTGCAATATAAAAAAAAATGCTTACAGTCCAGTGACTGTTACTTGTTTTCATATATGTGGCCAAGTTGGAACTTCCATAGACAGTAGGATACACAGCTGACTGAGCATCTGAACTGCATCCCTGGGTAGAGTTGTTTAAAAACTGTCAGTCTCCACTCACTTCACAAGGGTTTTTTGACTCTGCCTCCTTTTTGAACTGGCTGTTTCTTTTGAGTTTATAACTTGTTGGAAATTATTGAATGTTGTATTCTCTAGAATGTCCATTCTCAGATTATATAGATACATGACCCTTGACAACCCTCAAACTCTTCTAAACTTTAAAATGAGTCATAGCTTTGCAACCCTTAGAATCATTGTAGAGTTTTCTCTCGGGTTTAGACACTATGAAAATATATCTCCCATTGATCGTATGATGTCCTGCTTATGATTTAAAACAGAAAAGTTAAGTTCACTTAGTTTAATATAAACTGAATGATGATTTGGGGCTACAAATTGAGATGATGATGATGATGATGATGATGATGATGATTACTATTATTATTATTATTTTTATTATTATTGGTCTTTTCGAGGCAGGGTCTCCCTTTAGTCCCAGCTGGCCTGGAGCTCACTATGTAGACCAGGCTGGCCTTGAACTCACAGGGATCTGCCTGCCTCTGCCTCCTGAGTGCTGGGATTAAAGGCATGTGCCACTACTCTACTCCCGGCCTTGAGACATCATTATTAATATTTGTCTCATATTTATTCCAGAATAAAATTTTCAAATTACTAGAATTCTTCCTTTTAATTATTCAGTTCTGTTTGTAATTTCTATAGTCAACTTTCACTGTTTTACCAGAAGAGTAAATTATTTCAAAAGTAAGCATTTTACCCTTTTTCATTTGAAATTTAATACTTTTACTTGATTTTAACATCTTCAACTTGTCATGTGTCCTCACTGCTGTAGATTATATAGGCAGTCACTGGACACAACAATTTCAGCTCATTTGGTAACTAAGTCCCTGTGTTTGGGCTCTGGATGTGTGCCTGCCATTTGTTTCTTTCACTCTTCATAAATATAAAAAGGACAGAGACACTAACCAAGGAGTAAGGAATTGGCTCCTGGCTCACTAAAAGAGAGCCTCGAAATATAACTTGACATCTTGTCTTACTTAAATTTAACCCAGTGTCAGTTGAATATCATTCCAGAGTAGTCAGCTTTTTTAGTCAAGAAAAAAGACAGTAAAATAATTCTAAGCTTATAATTGGTATGATTAGTTGAATTTTATTGTTGTTTTAAGAAACGCATATAGCCCTGGCTAGCCTAGAACTCACTTTGAAGATGAGGCTGACCTCAAACTCACATATGCACACCTGCCTTTCCCTCTAGAATGCTAGGGATTATAGGCCAGAGCTAGAATGCCTGTTTGTTTGTTTGTTTGTTTGTTTGTTTGTTTGTTTGTTTGAAGATAGGGTCTCCATATAGTTCCAGCAGGCCTGGAGCTCACTATGTAGACCAGGCTACCCTCAATCTTACAGATATTAGCCTGCCTCTGAGTGCTGGGATTAAAGACATGTAGCAACATCCCCAGAACACTGTGTGAATTTTTTAGTGTTGAAATAATTTATTACCAAAACCCCTAATTCTGTGGAATTTATGGTTTCTGGGTATGGTAGAATAATTTTTACAGAACATATTTGATATTATCTAAATTAATATAATTATAAATTGGAGCACTGAAGGTTTCAGTTTGAGAGAATTCTTCTTTTACATATAACTGATATTGTAATGTAGATAATTGCTTTTGTTTTAGAATTTGAGCATGAGTGGTCACAGTTGCTATTTATTTCACAGTTAATACTTTTGATATATGTAAGATGTTTGCACATCAACCTTAGAAAAACAGCATCTTTAAGCTGTGTCTCCTTTCAGCCCCATTTGCTGTATGATACCTAAAACCAAATACAAATGAAATAGTTGGTCATCTTTCCATGCATTGATAGAATTCCTATTCTTTACATTGGAGTTATTTAGTTTAGATGTGGCATAAATCAGTAACTTGCTGGTATTCCATCCCTGCCTCTGTCCTGTTCTACAATCCACTGCTCTCTACCCACCATTAGTGCATCTTTCCAAAGGTTCACCTAAATGCAAAGACATCAGTCCAAAAGAAGAAAATGAAAAAACAAAATATAGCTACTACATTCCTAACTGGAGAGTGACTTTAAAATGCCTAGGGTTTTGTTTTTATTGTCAGTGAGCAGATGTTGATATGTTACAATGAGCATCACGCTTACTGGGGCCATCCGCATCACAGATGAGCAGTGTTGCTCATGTGCTCCTGTGTTCTATGAGCAAGAACTCCCACGGAGACAGCAGTGATCCAGCAGCACAGCACGTTCTCGGGCCTAGTCTTGTTCTCTGGTTCTGTTTTTAAAAGACTTAATAAATAAATTAAAAAATTTTAAAAAAGACTTGATACTTGAAGATCCTTAGTGATTGAAAGGAAAATGTAGGAGTTATGCCTGCATTTTCATCCTTGCACATGAATAAGCATCTCTGTAATGCCTAATGAGTTTCATCGTTGCTCTGGAGACCATCATTTTTATGTATACTTGGAGAAGTCTGAGAATTGCCAGAGATAAATGAGGTTTAAAATAATATTTTAAATGGTAAGAAAATGTTCTTTACTGTTAACAGTCTACCTACATTCGATATAGATTAGAGCTAATAAAAGTACCTGAGATAAAAAAATGAATTTCATGTTAAACTGCTTGTTTTCACCAACAAATAGATTTCCCAATAGCCTACCCAATGCATATTAATTTGGAAATACCTATTAGTATGAGATTTTTGTTTTATTAGAGTTATAAAGAAAACAGTTACTAAAACAGTTGGGAGCCTGTGCTATTAGAGACATTAAAATTACTAAATCAAAGTCTTAATAAAAAACTATTCACTTCATTTAAGGCAAAGTTGAAAAGTATATACATGAATACTGTTTTGTTTCTTTACTTTCATTGAAATATTGTACATATTCAGTCTATTGTATAGACATCAGACAATGTGTCAGCATTAGCCAATGGTATCATAATTGTATTCTTCCTTCAAATTGTTTTCATAGAATAATAAAAATCTCATATGTGTAGGGAAAGGCTTCTGTCCCTGACCTCAGACTCTACCCATGTGGCATAGATGGAAAGGAGGGAATCAGAAACTGGGGAATGGCATGGTGAGAAAGATGAGATCAGCACTGAGCAGACTGCTGGTAGAAGGACATTTCACAGCATTTCTTCTTGCTCATTCTCCTGGGAACATCCACTTTGCCTTTCAGCAGGACTAGCCTCCTGGCAGCCAAAGAGACTGTGACATTGAAAGGGAAGCTCTTGGCATAAAGACCTGAGTGTTTAAGTAATCTTGGATAAGTGAGTCTCATATCACAGAATATTTCTGCATCCCCCCAGCCCCAGTATTATGCCACCCATGCAGAAGTGACTAGTCTTGCCAACCAGGTCACCAACATCAGCTGGTTGATGCTGATCCAAGATTTCCTGTAGATAGCAACCCAGAGAAGAGCAAGTCTCATAGCTCATAATGGCTACTCCTGATATGTCCCATCTGTAGGAGTTTGTCAGTGTACATACACTTGATGTAGCGTTCTGTTCAGTCCTCTCTCTCTCTCTCTCTCTCTCTCTCTCTCTCTCTCTCTCTCTCTCTCTCCCCAGGGAGGGGTGCTTTTGGAGCTCCTGGGGCCTTGAGTGTGCTTGAGCTGCCAAGAGGGGAAGTACCTATTCCTTCTTTTATCTGTACATTGTATCTAATTTTTATAAGTTAGCCTCTGTATTCAGAAGCAATATCCTGGAAAAATCTGGAGTCTGCAAGTTTGTCAAATACATGAACCTTATACATTAATATTTTTCAAGTTAAATCACTGTACTTAGAAATAACAGTATTATTTCAATTGGATATTACTTAAAATTTCCTTTATTTATTATATTTTATTTTTTTATTTTACATGTATGTAACTCCATCTGTGTCATGCAGTTCTCATGGAAGTCAGAAGAGCATCAGATCCCCTGGAACTAGAGTTACAGATTGTTGTTAGTCACCATATGGGGGCTAGGAATTGAACCCA
Source organism: Rhizomys pruinosus (assembly GCA_009823505.1). Taxonomy (NCBI): domain Eukaryota; kingdom Metazoa; phylum Chordata; class Mammalia; order Rodentia; family Spalacidae; genus Rhizomys; species Rhizomys pruinosus. The sequence goes on from VZQC01002461.1 coordinate 360,565, forward strand.
GGTCCTCTGCAAGAGCAGGCAGTGCTCTTACTTGCTGAGCTACCTCTCCAACCCCTACTTAAACATTCTTAAAACTAGGTGTTTTCAGTCTATTGGAGTTTTCAGCCATTTCTTTTAAAAATAATTACTGAATGTCTATTAAGTATACTAAATGCAGCGGTTTCAGTAATGAAGAAAATTGAACAAAAAAGACTTATAAAAACCAAAAGTATAACTCTGTTCTTGGAACTAGGCAAAGTATGTGGTAGTTTGGATGGTATGGTACACATGAAGCATGGAAGGGGCAGTCTGAAAATTATTGAATAGAGGTTTAGAAACTATGCCCTAGTATAAGTGAGGCAATTGAGGAAATGCTGGTGACTGAGGGAACCAAGCATGTGGGTTTCAGAAGCTAAGCATCCCTGGCTTCCTGGAGCTGGAGCCATAGGAGGAGAGAGGAGACGAAGCAAAGGATGAGTCAGATGATGATATGGAGAAGGATTTGAGCTCCAGTTAAGCAAAACCCTGAAGATTAAAGTAAGGATTTACATTAGTCTGAGTTATGTGTGACAGTTCCTTTGAAATGAACATGCTGGGTTCCTGCTGTCCTTGTCCTCTGTCAAGGGTAAATATGTAAATAGAATGTTTATACCAAACTTAATGGGAAATACAGAGGATCCTTAGGTCCTCTAAGTCCCAGAGTCTGTTTTATTGTGTCAATTGGACAAAGCATATACATATTTTTGCTTTTTCTTCCTTCTCTTTTAAAAAAATGTGAATAAAATTTAAAGGGAGCATTCTGTTTTAGTTGCTTCATATACATCGTATGTTCAGCAAGATTGGCTAATTCTGAAAATCTATTACACATTTTTTTCTTTTTGCATTTCTTCACCAGTTCTCTGTCATATTTCATGTCTCTCTTCTATTTAGGTGCTTCTCTTTTCACCTTATGGATTTTCCAATGCTGTACAACATGAACTATCTCTCTGCAAATTCATTGTGAGGGTGCACTTTATATTACACACTATCTAAACTCTCGTTAGTGAAAATGTGAAAGTGATATTAGAAACTGTCATTATACTATTCTGTGTACATGGAAATTTCCTCCTCTTTATTAGTCTTTGTTTGTCCTTTCTGTAAAACTGAAGTTGATTGTCATTGTTGCTATTTATAGATATGCACTTCAGTTCAAGAAAGAGTATGATTCATTGCCTGACACAGCTGTTCCCAAGAATGAGCGCCTAATAAAACACTTAGAAAATGAAATCTTTACTTGGAAGAATAAATTTGCCTGTATTTTCCTGGGTCAAACTTGAGAAAATAACATCTGCATTCAAAATGAAAGGCTTTATCCAGCAGGCAGTGATAGAAAAGGCAACTTTCTGTTAGCATCTCTAGTAGTAGAACACAGGGGATCACAGGTTTGGACAGTTCCTGCTTAGTACCTGTTTCAGGTTTCTTTTTTCCTTTATGATGTGCAAATATATTTGTATATATGAATAATGTTTTTCGGATTGTTGATAGGGATAAAACCAAAATGAAACAAAAATAAGTCCTGCTCTTAGCATGTCTCTGCAGGCCTTGATTTTTGCAGTACTCTTCCTGTTTCTCAAATACAGAAGTCTTTTTATCCACCTCACATTCTCTCACATGAGAGTCTATGTGTTTTTCTCCAGTTCTGTCAAAGCTGGATTACTTTTGCCTTTAGATCTTAATGTAAATGTCAGCCTTCTTCACGAAATAAATGGTTCCATGGTCCCTAAAACAAGGTGCCACCTGTCATCATATCTCTGACCAACACTCTTGGCTTTGCTTTTTTTTTTTTTTTTACTTTTTATTTATTTTTGTATGTGTATGAATGTCCTGTCTGCATGTAGGTTTGTGCACTCATGTCATGCAATGCCGTGGAGGTCAGAGAAGGGTGTCAGATTCCCCTGGAACTGGAGTTAAAGACAGTTCTCAGCTTCCATGTGGGTGCTGGGGATCGAACCCAGGTCCTCTGCAAGAGCAGTCGTTGCTCTTTAACCACTAGGCCATCTCTCCAGCCCATTGGCTTTGCTTTTTTAAAAGTAACATTTGAATAATAAACATGTGATTGTTAACTATATGTCTCTTTTACTACATTACAGTTCATTGAGGGAAATGATGACATATGTATTTTGCATTTAATGTAGCTGGTGTTCATTAAGTATTTCTCAAATAATACATACATGAGGGAGGTCTTAGAGAGCCACTAGTGGGACTTCAGCCAGTGTCCAGTCTTTAAAGAGGAAGCTCATGCTTCAGAAAAGGAAACCTGGTCTAGTAAGACCTGATTTTGTCCTCGAGTGAATCGAACTGGTAAATGAAAAGCTGAAAGGAGTAAGGCACTCCCCCCCAAAACAAACCCCCGAGAGACCCCTGAGGACCAGATCCTCATCTGACCTTGAGAAAACAAAAACCTTGGTTAATCTGGGCTGTGTGGTTTTAGCATCCAAAAGGAAAGTACGACCAGATATAAATAATCAGTAAGACCAGAGAAACTGTACTGCAGACATAAAACTTGAGATTTTAGTAAAAAGACAAAAAGAAAAAAGAGAGAGTGCTGTTGTTTGGCCTGACTTCAATTCTTACTGGCAAGTCCATCTACTGTGGCTGCCGCCACTCTTGGCACTCTTCAAAGACATGAGACACAGCTCTTTAACCTTCCGATATAGACTGAAGACTCATGTCTCTCCAAGAATCCTCCAAACCATCAATGCCAGATGGGGACTACTGAGATACCCAGCTTGTTTACTAAATTGCTAAGGGGATATCAGCCTCATCAGAATATAGACTGCCATTATTGTACTACCCGGGCTGTATCATGGAGGCCAGTACAGGTGGATCAAGACAGGACAGGTGCTTACTGGACTTCCTTTGGGGGACCATGGGATGTGGTCCATGTGGAGCAAAAGTGCAGGAGTGATGGTTGTTTGGGATTGCCAAGGAGGAACCTTTGAGCACTTCCTTAAGGAAAATATGACATCTTTTAGGGAAAAAAAATCCTCCAATTCAAGTGATATGTGTGTGTATGTATGTATGTATGTATGTATGTATGTATGTATACTGTAGCAATACATGTTGGAGAGAACAACAACAAAAGAACTGAAAAAAACTGAACAGACTCAGAAAAAGATGCAGGACATGTATGGCAGAGTGCAGGGACTTGGGTGGGGTGGGGGGCATGGAAAGGGAAGTGACTCTAGATTCGATTGAGAAATGATGTATGACCTATGGAAAAAGTTTAATAACAATAAAAATAAATAAATATATATAAATAAAAATGAAATAATAAATGTAAACAGTGTGGCACATTAATCAGCTATTCTAAGTTCTTAGAACATTTGCTATGATACAAAAATTAAAGTTTCTGCCGGGCGTGGTGGTGCACGCCTTTAATCCTAGCACTTGGGAGGCAGAGCTCTGTTGAGTTCAAGGCCAGCCTGGTCTACAGAGTGAGTTCCAGGACAGCTGGGGCTACAGGGAGACCCTGCCTCAAAAAAAAGAAGACAAAAAAAAAAAATTAAAGTTTCTAAAATATTCTGTCCTAAGGAATAACATTAAATATAGGTTTTATTTTCAGCTTCTGGCTTATTAGAGTCCTGTGGTGCCCAGATAATTCAGGGTAAATGATAGACATAGATAGATAAAGCATTTGGGCTTAGATGGTTGAGGTAAGTGTGAGATAACAGAAAATGATCTGAGGACCTTTTGTCTCTTCTCACCTGGGAATGTCCAGCCAGGATTGGCAGGCCACTTGTAGCCAGTATAACTATGAATATGGCCCAACACAAAATTGTAACCCTTAATTAAAAACTTTTATTTTTTGTGCACTTTTTAAATTTGTTTTTAACTTTGTTGCATAGTTCTCTTGCATGAACCTTGTAGATGATATTGTAGTATCACAATGTCAAAAGATTGGACATGTCTTCCTAAGCATTAACATGAGATTAGATTTTAATTCAACAGAAAGGGTTCAACTAATTAGTAATTATAAGAAACTTTTCCTTGATATATGTAAATATGAACTTTTGAGACTCTATGAGAAAAAAATTACAAACATAAACACAGTAGAATTACAAATAACGATTTTTAGTTGATCATATATTTTATGAAATCCAACCAGAAATAAAGTGGTGAATATGTGTCTGAAGTGCAAACAAAAAATAGATACTTGTAGGAGGAATGGGATTTGAAAGCAGTTGCTCCATTCACAATCACAGATAGCCACTCAGTTGGTGGAAGTTAGGAAATGTTCCAATCACAGTCAGTTATCCACTCAGTTGGTGGTAGGTAGGAAATGCTCCAATCATAGTCACAGTTATCCACTCAATTGGTGGTAGGAAATGCTCCAGTCACAATCAGAGTTATCCCCTCAGTTGGTATAGTAAGTAGGAAATGTTCCAATCACAATCACAGTCATCCACTCAGGTGGTGGTAGGTAGGAAATGCTCCAATCACAATCACAGCTATCCACCCAGTTGGTGGTAGGAAATGCTCCAGTCACAATCACAGTTATCCACCCAGTTGGTGGTAGGTGGGAAATGCTGCAGTCACAATCAGAGTTATCCAGTCGGTTGGTGGTTGGTAGGAAATGCTCCAGTCACAATCATAGTTATCCACTCAGTTGGTGGTAGGTAGGAAATGCTCCAATCACGATGACAGTTATCCACTCAGTTGGTGGCAGGAAATGCTCCAGTCAGGATAATAGTTATCCACTCAGTTGGTGGTAGGAAATGCTCCAGTCACAATCACAGTTATCCAAGCAGTTGGTGGTAGGTAGGAAATGTTCCAATCGAAATCACAGTTATCCACTCAGTTGGTGGCAGGAAATGCTCCAGTCACAATCACAGTTATCCGCCCAGTTGGTGTTAGGAAAGGCTCCAATGGAGGTTAGGGGACAAGCAGGTAGTAAATGGGTGGTTTAGAGGAAACCTAAAAACTGTCTATGTAGGAGTGTCTTGAATAATAATTCCTGATGTATGTTAGGAGTATGCAAAGCCAAAGTATACAAAATAGAGTCAAACAACAGAATAATTTTGCGGAACTGTGTTCATTCCCTGAGAATAGGTAAGATGGGTTTATAAACAGTTTAGTTTTAACAATTGAGGTGGGGATTAAGTACAAAGAATAGTTTTTTAGTCTAAGTTAGGAGGGTTCTGGGAGTATTCCAGGGAAGGTAATAAGGTTGTTGTCAAAAGAAAAGAAGTTGATGTCAATGATCTTACAAAATGTCCTTGTATTTTTCCAAGACAATCTTGACAGAGGTACGCAGGTTACCCTTTTCAGAAAAATCAGCCTTAAGAAGGTACCCTGCCCCCACTGGAATATTGGCAAAATAGCAAAGAAGAATGTCTACTTCGTGTTCCAGATACCTGTAATTTTAAATGTAGAATGGACATCAAAGTTGTTTTATGTATTAATCTATAAGCAAGTGTATACAGCTATTGAACAATTGCAAGAGCACAGTTCAATTACTCTTTACAGGAACTGATCTTAGATAAACTGAGGCATCGGAGTGTTTTGCCTGTTGAGTGTAAATTGGGCCCATTGACAGTCTGCGTGTCTTTGTTTATTCCACATAATGCCCTTTCAATACTGAAGGCAGAGTTTTTGTCTCCTTTTAGTTTAGTAAGAAGTTAGTTGTTCTACCCAGTATGTTTGGGCATGAGCATATGTATCTGTTTTTAGAAGAAACATAACTTTGGAAATACTAGTGAAAGAGAGAATTTAAGGGTGCCCTGTGGAGAGCAAAACAATAGCTCCAAAATAGAACCCATCATTGCCAGACATATTACTGATGAGAAACAATACCAGGGGCTAAACAAACAAGATAACTTTTCAGTGAATTTTTACTCTGGCTCTTAGTTTCCATGATTAGACTGAAGAATTGGGAAAAGACAAACAGTAAAGCAAAAGTTAGTGAGTGAGTGAGTGAGTGAGTTGGTTAGTTAGTTAGTTAGAAGAAATTTAAAATATAATCTTTTCTGTATAATTTAGGAAAAATGAATAAAAGTGTCATTTATTTTGAGGAAGAAAGGCATTTTGTCTATTAATTGAGTCCATTTATACTACAAATAAGATTACAGTTCTTCCTTGGCATCTGTGAATAATTGGTTCAAGATTCTCCTGTGATAACATGTCTACAGATGCTCAAGTCATTTGTGTTAAAATGATACAGTATTTGCATATAACCTCTTTGCATCCTCTCACTTACTGTAAATGATCTCAAAGTATCTTACAGTACTTAATATTACATTAATACTTTAGAAATACTTATTTTGTTTTTTTTAGCAGCTAATATGGTGATAAGTCTGTACATGTTTAATATAGATGCAAACTTTTAAATATATTTTCAGTCTACAGTTGGTTGAATCCTTGGATATACAACCTGGAGATAGAAAAGCTGAGTAGAGTGTAGTTTATTTCATGTACCATTAGTACAACAAAGAGTAGACACTGAAATTTTATATTAATATTTACAACTTATTTTGACAGCCACCTGGTGTGTGCTGGATAGCTTTAGTGTCAACTTGACACAACTGGGTTGAGGGAGCCTCAATTGGGGAATTGGCTCCATTGGATTGGTCTGTGGCCACATCTGTGGAGTATTGTCTTGATGGTCGGGCAATGTGGGGGGGCCCAGCCCACAATGAGTGGTGACACCATGGGCAGGTTGTTGTGTACCATATAAGAAGGCAAGCTGGGCATGAGCCAGGGAGCAGCCAGTAAACAGCATTCCTCCATGTGCCTGGCTTCAGCTCCTCCCTCCACGGTTTCCGCCTGAGTTCCTGCCTTGGACTCCCTGAGTGATGAACTGTGAAACCAGGAGAGATGTGAGCCTAATAACCCTTTCCTCCCCAAGATGGTGTCGATCAGAGGTGTTGTCAAAGCAATGGAAGACAAACAGAACATGGTGTCACTGGTGAGGCCACACCTCTTCACTTGATTAACCCTCTTTGAGGTCAGATTCTGGCATTGTGTACATGTGAATATCATTTCTCACTTATCACTCCTGCTGTACTTGAGAAAACATATAGAATGTAGAATAGGAATTCCCTTAAAAATATATAAAGCCCTCCTTCTAAGTTCTGTAACAGATATGTTCATCTTTAAAAAAAAAAAAAAAACTTTTACAAACTTGAGGGATTTTTATGTGTCACTTCTTCTAATTGAAAAACAAAATATATTAGAAAAGGAATTAAGGACATTTTTATTGTGCATTACTAGTAACTCAGAATAATTACAATACGCAAGTATAATCAGCAATCTTGACATCATATCCCCCAAACTGTTAACTCATATATTTATCAAGTGGAAAATTAACTCTGAATTGAAAAAAAATAGCCCTTAACAGTGGGAACTTTCACATAGTAATGACTATATGATTCTGTTTTCATGAGAGGCTTTTCCCTTCTAAGAATGTGTTGTGGTCTGGCCTCCTTTTGCATATCTAGGGTCTCAGTGGACACATAGATTTGAATGTCATTTGTGCTATGAACTAAGTGCTTCACAAATGATATTAATGATGAAGACATTTGACGCTCACATCACTTTTTTTTTGTACAATTTGGAGGGAGTGGAGGGGGCATGGGAGGAGGTGCAGGGGATCAGGGAAGGATGGAAATGATTCAAGTACAATACTAATGTATGAACGCCTCAAAAACTTTACCCCATGATATGCATGGTGCACCATGACTCCTTAAGATAAATCATAGCCACCCAGGACCCGAGACACGGCAAGATCTTCTATAAGATCCAAGGCCAGCCTGGTCTTACTAACAAGATGGCCAGGCCACTGGGCTACAAGACGCGCCACCCCCCTCTCCTACCCAACCCAACAACAACAAACACACCACACCCACACACCGCACCACACCACACACACACACACACACAATTCAAGCAGCAGGCTTATTACCCTATACTAACCTGCCTGATTGCTCAATGTATGGTCCAATCTCTATATTAGGAAAACTCGTTTGTACTTATGGCACTTTCTAGTTTCCGGCAGGTTTGTTTTTCAGTCTGCTATCTAAGGGCAGTGTAAGTAAAATAAGCCAGAGCCTTTCTGTTCTGTGCTGGAGAATGAAAGCTGTAAAATAGATTACAGACTGGCATATGTTTCAGAAGATAGTCTAAACTATAGCATCTTCTTCAGAGTACCAAGTCCGCAGCTGGATTTGTATCGTAGGACTTTGAACAACCTCATGGGGAGGATTGGCCTGTCTTTTCGATAGAATTGTGCTTTTCTTGTTTTTTTTGTTTATTTTTGTTGTATTCTATACAAAGACAATCAAATTAAACCGTATGGTGTTTATCAGAGACCCTATAGGAAAAATTATGAAGTACAGGGTCATTGCCTCTCGTTTCTGCTAATGGTTAGTTGGATTACTGGCCTTATCTGCTTTCCTACTCCACCTGTCAGACCCAGAACACAAAGTCTTTAATGAGTTCTCCTAGAAGATGAGTCTGATATCCTCGGTTCAGACTGACACTTAGGCATCCTGTTGATACAAAGTACCACAAACTACATGGCTTAAGTCAGAACAAATGCATTGTCTCATTTCTGGAAACTGAAGTCTAAAATCAAGGTACAAGAGCTCTACAGGGCACTCCTCCCTTGCTCTCCCGAGCTTTAGTTCTTAGAAACCATGACATTTCTTTTTTTCTTTTTTTTTAATTTTATTTATTTTTACTAAGGACACAATATAACGGCACAGTTGTTTTCAGATCACATATGTTCATTTCGCTTCAACTTGATAGAATAGATAGTAAGTGGACTAGCATCCACAGATAAGGGAATACCATTCATTGTTTGTTTTGCTGGACTGTGTTAACTTCCTCAGCATTATATCTTCTAGCTCCATCCATTACCTGCAGAATTGGATTCATCTATGCTCGTTTAACACGCACTAGACTCATGGTAAGATGTACCAGCATTCTCTACGTCCTCATAGTAGGAGGGCACTTTGGGTGATTCCAGTCTTATGCATTGTAAGGAGGCTGCGCGTAACAAATGATCTGCACATGTGTCTTGAAGGTAAGATGAGTTTCCTGTAGATACATGCCCAAGGTAGTTATAGGGGCTGGGTCAAGGTCGCAAGTTCATTCCAAGTCTTTCCAAAGGGTTCTACCTGATTTATATCCGATGATGGCTGTCAGAAGTTTACATTTCCCTACCAGCAGTGGAATGCAGTCGTTCCCACTTAAGCCCCATCAAACTTCTCCAGACACTTAAAAGGTTATCAATTTTGGTTCTTTGACCATAGCCAGTACTTATTGGTATCATTTGTTTCACATATAGATCCTAAGCCAGTCTTACAGTCTTAGGATGTGAGTGAATTCATTAAAGTGGTTTTATTATCCATTTCCTATTTATCAGACATACTTCATGAAGCACTAGTAGTATAAGATGTTTTCTCGCCATCTCTAATTCGTCTACTTGTGAAATCTCTGCTATAAGTGCCACATACTATATGAGTGGTCATTGTGTTTTCATTCTTCTATTTTTTATTTTTTGTCTTGTTTGTTTGTTTTGTTTGGTTTTAATTTTTTTATGTTTTTCTTTTTTTTGCATATTCATGACATCATTTCTTACAGTGCTTTTTCCCTTTCCCTTCCCCCCACCCCCAGCCACATTTCGATGGTCATGCATTCTGAACACTATATACTGTCCTTCATCTTTCTCTTCAGTTATTTTTCATTTCATTTTTTAGCATATAACTGATAAATCCCATGAGTAACAAGCATCCTTCATATAAGAACCTAATTTGCAGGCGTTTGTGTGACCCAAATCCTCCACTACAGCCCACCAATACCAGGCGGCGGGGTTTGAGAAAGTAGTTAAAGGATTTATTTTCAGTCAATTTGATCTAAAAATCGATGTAATGTCCAGACTATCATTGCTGTAGTTTCACCATTCACCCCAATCGCAGCCCTTACATTCTACCACTCCCCCTTCTTTCCCGCGATTATTTTCCTAGGCTTAGAAAAGGTGCACAGGGGGATGAGAAGCAAAACATCCTACTCTCTCTGGAGCTGCTGTCCTTGGAGCTTGGTACAATTCTGGCTGCTTTCCTTTCTATGGGCTAAACAAGTTAGCCAGAGAACTAACCTTTCAATCCTACTAATGTAAGCCACAAGCAATTAGATATAAGAGGTATTTAAACAAGCATGCGATAGTTTATTATAGCAGTATGCGTTACTTTGGACATAATAGACACATTAAATGTCTGGATGATATTGTTAATGCCATGAATTACATCTTTTCCCGCTGCTTAGATATGATGACACCGGTCTGTACTGTGCCAATTATAACATTCTCCTAACCTGTGGAGGCTGTGAAGTGTGGGATTCAGCCATTGGGTTATGCCTCCAGGAGAGAAGCAATAGACCATATAGATTTGGATATACAGGCAGATGGGCTGCCTCTGTTACTGCCCACTTAGTATTCTCCTAAAGGCAAGTGAGGTTGTAGCTGGTGCTGTACCGTGGAGTCTTGCTCTGAACTAATGTGAGACCCTATATTGCTGTTATTGGTTTAGTGGCCCTTTGGTAAAACTCTCTGGCATTCCAGACGCCATCTTACACTTGCCAATGGTGCGGTCTAAAACATACATCCCTCCCATGTTAACGTCAGAGTCATATGCACGCCAGGGTCTTTCGCCTTCTTCCTTGCAGAGCTATCCCAACTTGAGGGCAAGGTACCTCCATTACCTTTTTCTCGGCGGGCGCTAGGATCCCCTGCGCCAACATATGCCCACCGGTGGTGAGAACAATCCAATTGCTGATCGTACTAGCAGTCTCACTGACAAATTCAATGATACTTTGTCCTAAGTCGCATAGTCCAAAGACTTTTTAGTAATTATATGAGGTTAAACTGAACTAGAGAATAATCCTTTTCACAATTCCTTAATGTCTATTTGAAGTCAATCTAAAGAATGCAGTTTATTCCAGATTTCTATAAAAATGCAATCTGGGCTGGAGAGATGCACCGCCTAGCGCGTTAAAGAGCGCCGGACCGCTCTTACAGAGGACCCGGTTCGACCCCCAGCCCACATGGCTGCGCCGAGAGACCGTCTAACTCACGTTCCAGGAACTCCAGCTCCTGGAACCGAGACCCTCTTCTGACCTCCCCAGCATTGGCACGACACCGGGATTCACAACCTGCTATGCCGACAGTACATCCATAACGATCCAAATAGACAAAAAGAAAAAAATAAAATAGACAAAAAAAAAAAGAAAAAACAAAAAAAAAAAAAAAAAAAAAGAGTACTTCTATAAGAGTTGGTTTCAATTACAGTTGGAGAACTACCTCACCATCAGTATATTCTCCGTGTTTCTATGGGGGGAGGCAAGAAAGTCTTCATATTCAAAAACCTTTAGTGGCACCTAGAAGGCTAAGCTTCATAGGACTCATATAAATACTTATAACAGTAGGATCACAGAATGGGGTTCGATGTCTTGGCAATCTGAGGCTTGTTTTCCCTTTCGATGTTCAGCCAGGCTCAACCTTTACAGTTGGAATCTTTCTGGTCATCCTACCAATGCAAAGCTGTGTTTTTTCTTTCTCAGCCGTTAGTTTGGTGAACATTTTGGTCCGTTGGAACAAACAAATCTTTTCCCGTAGACTCAGTAGTTTTAAGATTTGAATTGCAAGTTTATGAAAAAATTTCATGTCTTCCTGGACCCCCCTTTTTTTTAACCCATGAGTCCCAAGACGGAATTATCATATACTAACGTAGGTAGAATCAAGGCACAAGATTCATCAATCACCCATGTTTTTTGGGGTGAACGGTATATGATTACTTTGGGAAGCAAACTTAAGTTTCTAGTTAAATCATCCTTAAAGAGAAGCTATACCAAGGATGTACAGTAGAAAACAACAGAGAATTATGAGAACATTTGTATGTGCCAATCGCCAAAGTTATTGCTCTAAAGTTTTATGTAAAACAAGTGGGACAACCGCGAATTATATCTACATTTAACTCAGATGTCTTACTCGTTATTTTATCCAAGGTCGATAAACCAATGTTGTTTATATAACCACATATTAACTTTACTAAGTCCTAAACACAACATGTATCCTGTAGACGGTGTCTAGGCAAAACTGGGTACTTGTTGAACTCACGTCAATTAAATATGCCTTAACGAATATACACCCGTCTCCCATCTCCCACCCATCCCCCCTTCCCAATTTCACCATTTCATCCAATTTGTCATGATGCAGTCTTTTCTGTTGTTCTTTTAAACATGCATCCCTCTCCAGGAGAATAATTTATTTCCTGGGTTTGTTCGTGTACAGCATCCAATCATGAGGGACACCATTTGTCGTTTGTATTTTCTGGGACTGTGGTACTCTTTTCACTTTAACATAAATGTCTTCTAGCTCCATCCATTTACCCTGCACAAGTTCATGATGTTGTCCCTCTTACCGCTGCATAGAGACTCCATTGTATAATGTACCACTTTTCTCTTATCCACTCGTCATGTTGTGGGGGCACCTGGGCCTGGTTCCAGCTTTTGCATTGTGAACAGAGCTGAATAAACATAGCTGCTGCATGTATCTTTGCAGTAAGATTGTGTCTCTGTGGTTCATACCCACGATGTGTTGACTGGGTCAAATGAAAGGCTCATTTTGAGTCCTTTAGGATTCTCCACACTGATTTACACAGTGATTGTACAAGTTAACATTCCCACCCGCAATAGCGCGTATGTTCTACCCCGTTCCCGGCACCCTCCAGCCTTTGGTATCCATCGTGGTTCTGAATCCTAGCCAGTCTTGGGGCGTCCGGGTGCTCTCTTCCAAGTGGTTTGCCTTGGCCTTGACCCTAACATTAATCAGAGCTGTTGCACATTTCGTAAGCGTGTTGTCTCGGCGCTCTCCTCCCTCCCTCTGTGGCAGTCTCTATTCACGCTCTTTGCTCCTCTTTTGCGTGCTTCAATTTTTTCTCTTCTTTTTGTTTTTTGCGTCGCTTGTATACTCTGGAAATTAAATGCCTTTGTCAGATGTTTCTACTGTGAAGGTTTCCTCCCACTCTTGGGTTTTTCTCTTCACTTCCTTTATGTATGGTTTCTTTTGATGTACAGAAGCGTTTGATTTTAATGAGGTCCCAATTGTAAATTGTCGATCTTATTTCTTGCTCAGTAGCTGTCTGATTTAGGAAGTACTTTCCTACACCATTGTCTTGTAGTCGGCTGCCAAGTTTTCTCCTTCTATCAACTCCAGAGTTTGGGGTTTCACGTTGAGGTCTTTTTTTTTTTTTTTTTTTTTTTTTTGGATTTTTGTTTTTGTTTTTTGTTTTTAATTTTAATACAACATATTTTATTAAGTGATGTGAATATATTCATTAATATTTCCCTGATTTTTATTTAATAGGTGACATTGTATTTGAACAAATAAGAGAAAGAGAAAACCCCAATCAATTTAATTACAGTTCTGTACTCAATTTTGTTAAGTCTTCAAAATATTATAAAAATTGCTGTCCATATCCTTTTTTTGTTTCTACATATATCATGTAGTTTATCTGCTAATAATATTATTAGGTTAACAATTTCTTGATTTTCATAGATATATAAAATTTTAGTAATATCAAAGTCAACAGGAAAATAATGCTATATTAAAACAACAAAAGAAACTGAATTAGAGTTTAATTGCATATGAACTTAAAAATATTTTTATCTGGGGGCTGGAGAGAGGGCTAGCGGTATGAGGGCCGCCAACCTGCTATTCCAGAGGACCCGGGTTCGATCCCCAGCAGCCCACATGGCGGCCGAGAACCCGTCTGACGCTCCAATTCCAGGGAAACGCCAGTTCCAGGGGAGGAGGAAACCCGCCCTCTGACCTCCGCGGCATTGCACGACACGGGTGCACAACTTGCAAGCAGACAGTACATTCATAAACTATGGAAATGAATAAAAATTGTCATTTAAAAAATTAAAAAAATATCATACATATATTTCTTTCATATACAGATATTATTCTCACATGTACTTCTCTTCTAAATCTCTATGTACACATACATACAGGTTATTATCTCTATCGCTTCCATATCTTTTTTTTTTTTTTTAGAAGTTTTTTTTTTTTTTTTTTTTTTTTATTTGTTTCTCTTTTTTGTTGTTTTTTTGTTTTGTTTTCATTTGTCTTTTGTACAAGGGGAGAGGGAGGGGTTTAAAAAATTTTCATTTCTTCTACAATGGTGAATCCAGGTTTGCCAACACACTTGCTGAAGATGCTGTCTTTCCTCCATTGTGTCTTCTTGGCATCCTGTCAAATATAGGTGGCTGAATTGTAATGAGTCAGGTTTGGATCTTAGGGTGTTGTTTAATTGGTCAACTGGTCTGTTTTTGTGCCAGTACCAGCTTTTTTTATGACTATAAGCCCTGTAGTAATAGTTTGGATGTCTGGTATAGCGATCCCCCCTGTATTGCTCTTTTCCCAGCTCAGGGGTTGTTTTGGCTCTTCGGGGTCTTTTTTTTTTTCCAAATGAAATTGAGGAATTTTTTTTTCCAAGCCTGTGAAAGAAACTCTTGGGGATTTTTGATTGGGATCACATTAAATCTGTACACTAGTTTTTTGGGTAGGATGGACATTTTTACTAGATTATTTTCCCAATCCTGAGCATGGAAGGTTTGTCCATCTTTCTGATGTCTTTCCTCAATTTCCCTTTTTCAGGGTTGAAAATTTTTATTTAGAGATCCTTGGTGTCTTTGGTTAGGTTTTTGTTTCCTAGGTATTTTTATTGTTTTTGAGGCTATGGGTGAGTGGGAAGGTCTGCTTGAATTCCTTCCTCAGTTGCTTTTTGTTGGTGTAAAGAATGACGACTGATATTTTCTAGATTTATTTTGTATCCTGGCCCTTACCAAAGCGCTTAATCATTTCTAGGAGTTTTCTGGTGGAGTTCTTAGCATCCCTTAGGTAGACAATCATATCATCAGCAAAAAGGGATAGCTTGACTCCTCTTTTCCAATTAGAACTCCTTTAATTGCCTTTTCTTGCCTTATTGCCCTAGCAAGGGTGTCCAGCACTATATTGAAAGAGTGGTGACAGGGGGCAGCCTTGCCGATTCCTACCTTTAAGGGGAATGCTTCTATCATTGCCCCATTTCGGATGATATTGGCTGTGGGTTTCCTGTATTGGCTTTGATTACATTGAGGAATGATCCATCCAGACCAATTCCCTCCAGGCGGTTTAAACAGGAAAGGATGCTGGATTTTGTCAAAGGTTGTTTTTCTCCATGTCAATTGAGAGGATTGTGTGGTTTTTGTCCTCAGTCCATTGATATGTTTGATGATGTTTATTGATTTTCGCTAGTTGAACCATCCCTGCAGCGCTGGTATGAATCCAAACTTGGGCATGGGGGATGATTTTCTTGATGTGAGTCGGTATGCGATTTGCCAGAATCCTGTTTAGAATTTTTGGCATCTGTGGTTCATTAGGGAGATGGGTACATAATTCTCCTTTTTAGTTCATCGTGCCTGGTTTGGGTAAGGAGCGATTTGCGGGCGTCATAGAAGTAATTCAGGAGATTTCCCTCTGATTGTATCCTGCTAAAAAATTTAAGTAGTAATGGTTGTAAGTCCTTTTCGAAATATTTTATAAATTCTGCCATGAAACCGTCCTGGGCCATGGGCATTTTTTGGTTGCTGCTACTTATTACATCGTCGATTTCTTCCTGTACTATGGGTCTATTTAGCGTCGATCTCGTCTTGGTTGAGCTTTGGTGAATTCCCAGGATTTCAGATATGCATCGCATTTCTTCTAGGTTTTCAACTTATTAGAATATGATTTTGAAGTATTCCCCGGATCATTGTCTGGATCGTTTCATTGTCTGTGGTGATATTTACCCTTTCACCAGAGTTCTATGATTTAAGAGTTTGTTTCCCCTCCTTTTTGGTTAACTAGGGCTAGAGGTCTGTCTATCTTTTTTTTATTCCTCTCAAAGCACCAAGTTTTGGATTCATTGCTTTTTGTATGGTTTTCTTTGTTTTCTATTTCTTGATCTCCTGCTCGTATTTTTTGTTATTTCTTCTTGGCGACTCCGTTTAGGTTCCATTTGTTGTCTCTCAAGCATTTTTATCTGCGTGGTAGATCATTCATTTGTGCGCTTTCTTGTTTTTTTGATAATGTAGGCACTTGAGCTATAAACTTCCCTCTTAGATTGCTTTTAAAGGTCCCATAGATTTGGCTGTGTTGTTGAATCATTGTCATTCGTTTCAGGAATGTTTTTTATTTCTTCTTTATTTGTTCCTTGATCCACTCATTATTCAGAAGAGTGTTTAGTTTGTCTCCATGTGTTCCTGTATGTTGTAGGGTTAATTCTGGTGTTGATATTGAGGTTTTTATTGCCTGTGGTCTGATAGAATGCATGAGATTATTTCAATCTTTTTATATTTGTTGAGTTTTTTCCTGTGTCCCCAGTATATGGTCATTTTTTGAGAATGTTCCATGAGGTGCTTTCTAGAAAGGGCCTGTTAAAACCGTCTTGGGGATTTTAATCGGGATTACATTAAATCTGTAACCAGAGTTTGGGTAGAATGGAACATTTTTACCTATATGAATTTTCCCAATCCATAGCATGGGAGGTTTTTCTATCATCCTGATGTCTTCTTCAATTTCCTTCTTCAGGGGTTTAAATATTTTTTTAGGTAGAGATCTTTGGTGTTTTGGTGAGGTGTGTTCCTAAGTATTTTATTGTTTTTGAGGCTATTGTGGAGTGGGAATTCTCCTTGTATTCCTTCTTCAGTTTGCTACTGAGGTTTCAGGTTAATTTTGTATCGCACCACATTACTGAAACTTTTAATAAGTTCTGGAGTTCTGGGGGAGTTTTTAGCATCCCTTAAGTAAACCATATCATCAGCAAAAAAGGATAGCTTGACTTCCCTTTTTCAATTAATACTCCTTTAATTTCCTTTTCTTGCCTTATTGCCCAAAAAAAAAAAAAAAAAAAAAAAAAAGAAAAAAAAAAAAAAAAAAAAAAAAAAAAAAAAAAAAAAAAAAAAAAAAAAAAAAAAAAAAAAAAAAAAAAAAAAAAAAAAAAAAAAAAAAAAAAAAAAAAAAAAAGAAAAAAAAAAAAAAAAAAAAAAAAAAAAAAAAAAAAAAAAAAAAAAAAAAAAAAAAAAAAAAAAAAAAAAAAAAAAAAAAAAAAAAAAAAAAAAAAAAAAAAAAAAAAAAAAAAAAAAAAAAAAAAAAAAAAAAAAAAAAAAAAAAAAAAAAAAAAAAAAAAAAAAAAAAAAAAAAAAAAAAAAAAAAAAAAAAAAAAAAAAAAAAAAAAAAAAAAAAAAAAAAAAAAAAAAAAAAAAAAAAAAAAAAAAAAAAAAAAAAAAAAAAAAAAAAAAAAAAAAAAAAAAAAGCAAGTGTTTCAACACTTCTACTAGAGGAGTGGTGACAGGGGCACCTTGCCGAGTTCCTACCCATAAAGGGAATGCTGCTGTCGTGTTGCCTATTTAGGACGATAATTCACTGGTGGTTTTCCTGTATATGGGCATTTGAGGAATGATCCCTCCAATACAATCGTTCTAGGACTTTAAGCATGAAGGAATGCTGGATTTTTGACAAAGGCTTTTTCAGCATCAATTAAGCTTATCATGTGGTTTTTAGTCTTTCATCCATTTATATGTTTTGATGATATTTAGTGATTTTCATATGCTGAACCATCCCTGCATCAATCATGTAGGAATCTAACTTTCATGATGGAAGATCTTTTTGATGTGGGTCTGTATGGTGGTTTGCAGTATTTTGTTGAGATTTTGCATCTTTTGGGGGTGGGGTTTCATTAATGAGATGGGTCTTAGTTCTCCTTTTTGGTTGTATCCTTTGCCTAATTTTGGTATTAGAGTGATGCTGCCTTCATGGAAGGAGTTTGGGGGAATTCCCTCTGCTTGTATCCTTCTAAACAAGTCAAGTATAATGGTTGTAAGTCTTTTTGAAATGTGTATAGATTCGGCAATGAAACCATCTGGGCCTGGGGCTTTTTTTAGTTGGGAGGGTCCTTATTACATCGTCAATTTCTTCATAGATTATGGGTCCTGTGACTGCTGTCGATCTCGTCTTGGTTGAGTTTTTGGTGATGCCCAGGATTTCAGATAATCCATTTCTTCTAAGTTTTTTCAAACTTAGTAGAGTTAGGTTTTTGAAGTATTCCCGTATGATTGGATCTGGATCTGTTCATTGTCTGCTGCTATGATATTTCCCCGTTCATCACAGATTGTATTGATTTGGAGTTGTTCCTTCTTTCTTTTTGGTTACTTGGTCTATCTGTTTATTCTCTCAAAGAACCCACTTTTGATTCATTGATTTATTTTTTTTTGTATTGTTTTCTTTTTTTTTTCTATTTCATTGCTTTCTGCTCGTGATTTTTGTTATTTCTTCCTGTCTGTTTGCGTTTAGGGTTCATTGTTTGTTGTCTCAAGTATTTTAAGTGCAGTGTTAGATCATTCATGCCTTGATGCTCTTTCGTTTTTCTATGTAGGCACACCAGGGCTAACTTCCTATGAGGAACTACTTTTAAATTATCCCATGGGTTTTGTTGTGTGGTATTGTCATTGTCATCCAGTTCCGGGAATGCTTTTATTTTCTTTCTTTTATCTCTTACTTGACCCATTCATTATTCAGAAATGTGTTGTTAGTCTCCATGTGTTCTTGTAGAGAGTAGGCTTATCCTGGTGTTGCTATATAGCTTTCTTGCACTGTGGTCGGATAGAATACATGAAATTATATCAATATTT
The DNA here is from genome assembly GCA_009823505.1 of Rhizomys pruinosus. Taxonomy (NCBI): domain Eukaryota; kingdom Metazoa; phylum Chordata; class Mammalia; order Rodentia; family Spalacidae; genus Rhizomys; species Rhizomys pruinosus. The sequence continues at coordinate 379,294 of VZQC01002461.1, forward strand.
TTGTATCATGGAGGTTTTCTTCGGTGGTCCCAGTTATGTGGTCAGTTTTGGAGATGTTCTGTGAGGTGTGAGTAGAAAGTGGACTTCTCTGGTATAGGGTGAATATGTGATAGATATCTGTGGGAGGTCTTTTTGGTGTACCATATCATTCACTTCAGATGTTGCTCTCTGTTTTTTGTCTGGTTGACCTGTCCAAAGTGCTCAGTGGGGTATTGAAGTAACCCACTAGTGAGTACTGGGTTTAATCTGTGCCTTGAGGTCCGGGAGAATTTGTCTTTATGAAGTTTGGTGCACTGAAGTTTGGTGCATGTATTTCATGATTGTGAAATCTTCATGGTCCAATTGTTCCGTTGATAAAAATATAATGGCCATCTTTGTCCCTTCTGAATTCCTTTTACTTTGAGGCCTGTTTTGTCTGATATTAAATAGCAACACCTGCCTTCTGTTTGGTATCATTTCCTTGGAACATTTTTTTTTTTTTTTCCATCCTTCACTTTAAGTTGGTGGGCCTATCCTTGAAGGTAAGATGTGTTTCCTTGTAGACAGCAATATAGATGGGTTCTGTTTCCTATCATTCTCCCAGTCCTATGTCTTTTGATTGGGATTAGTCCATTAATATTAAAGGTGGATGTCACCTTAAGAAGTGTTCAACATCACATAATCATTAAGGAAATGCAAATCAAAAACCACTTTTTAAGATATCATTTACTCCAATAAGACTGGCTAGGATCAGAAAACAAATGATAACCAAGTGCTGGAGAAGTTGTGGGAAAGGGGAACACTCATTCCACTGCTGTGGGAATGTAAACAACTCGTACACCACTATGGAAAGCAGTGTGGAATAACCTTGGAAAACTGGAATGAACTTGCCACCCGACCCAGCATACCACTCCTAGGTATGTACCCCAAAACTCACCCCAAGCAGAGATACATGCACGGCCATTTATTTCAGTTCTCTTCACAATAGCAAAGGAGCTGGAACCTATCAATGCCCCTCAGCTGATGAGGCAGAATAAAGAAAATAATGTACATCTACATATGGAGTTTCTATGCAGCAGTAAAGAAGACGACATCATGAGTTTTTCAGGAAATGGCTGGAGTTGGAGGACATCATGCTGAGTGAAGTAACACAGTCCCAGAAAACAAATGA